>PVJA010005743.1:0-77456 GCA_004027025.1 Myocastor coypus | reverse complement strand
TTTTTTTTTTTTTTTTAATGGATGGCTCCACCTGCCCTGGGGGTGGGGCTGGCGCAGCATGTGGTACCAGGGATTGAACTGAGGTCCCTGTGGTTGCCTAAGCTTGTCTAAGCAAGCACTTTAGACCACTAAGCCATCTCGCCAGCCTGCTTATGGCCTTTTTATAAAAAAAAAAAATTTTTTTTGTATGTTTTGGTTGAAATGTTTTTTAGGTGAAGTTTATTTTGTGTTTCTGGTGCCAAGGTACACCCAGGGTTTCCAGATTGCTAGGCAACCATTCTATAGCTGAGCTAAATCCCAGCCCCGAAAACATTGCTTATGGATAAAAATGGAAAGTCTTCTCCTACCTTGTTAGGGTTTGGGTCTAGTTGTCTGCTCAGGCCTCATGCAGTCATGAGGCAGGGACTTCTAGAGTTTGAGATTAACTCATTATCCACTGGGATTATGGGTGATCCACTGGGATAATAGGTCTTAGTATTGTTGGGATTATGGGTGTGAGTGCCATGCCCAACCTGGGGCAGAGAGCCTGAATGCAATATAAGGGAGACAGAGAGACAGACCCTCTCTCTGTCGCCATTGTTGCTGTTCTACCACCATGGGTTGCTGCTCTCTGCCATGTGCCAGGATGCCTTGGAGACAGCTGAGTATGGACTGAAAGCTAAACTGTGAGCTAAACAAACCTTTCCTTCCTTCACTTTGGGTGTGGGGTATTTGTCCCAGCAGTGAGAGAAGAGACCTTGAGCACCTAGGAGTTCCCAACTAGCAGCCCCCAGACCATCTGTGAACTTGGTTAAAGTGCAGATTCTTGGCCCTCACCCTGGAGCTACTGAGTCAGGAGGAGATGGGTCAGTTACTCATTTTTAAAACACCCTTCTTGGGGTTCTGGTGCGCCTAAGGGCTGAGGAGCCTTGTGTTGCAGTGACTGCGTGTGGAGCCCCCATGCTCAGGCTCCCCAGTCAGGACATCACCAGCAGAGGCTGTGGCAGTCTGAGGGCCAGGGTGAGAGCAGGAAATCTTGCTAGTACAAGTGAGTTTGTCAGATAGTTCTACAGCAGTCTGGGACCGTGACCTTGCTGGCTGCGTGAGAAACTTGAAGGAAAACTGGTGTGAAGTAGACCCAGGCCAGCCCAGTTTGGTGGATTAATAAATGCCAAGCCCGCTCCCCTTTAACCGCCACTTCCATTCTGTTGAGTTGAAGGGCTTCTGCCCTCTGCGGTAGCAAAATAGAAAGCAAATTACTGTAGGGTTTTTCCTAACTAGAGATTATTGGAAATGCGCAACTCTTAAACTGTAGTGTGAGGATGGCTTTTGGGGGAGGAAGCGTTAGTTATCCCAATAGCCCTCCACGCCTTCCCCAGGTAACCCCAAGTTGACTGCTACACTTAAGTGAACCAGGCTAACAAGCACACAGAGCCTCAGGGGCCAACCTCTTTCTCTGGCTTCTCTGGTTCACAGTCATAGTCAAGCCCTACAGGCTCAGATCCTGTCCCTCAGGGACTTCAGGAAGATGAGTGAGGATGTAATTGAGTCACTGTTGAGCTCACTCATGCTCTAGTCCAGGTGACATTTGTTTTTCATACCATGACTTCTCAGAGAAGCACTTGGTGCAATACAGAAATAGTGCGGCATCAAGTGGCTTCCTTCCAACCCCACACAGGCCACCCCTGCCAACATCCTGCTGTCCTCATTTCTTTAGCTTTCAGTCAGGCCTATAGTGCTCTCCAGAGTGTGCTGGCTGCTGGAAACGTGGCCAGGCAGTCTGAGGATAGAGTTATCATCAAATGCAGTATTTATGGAAAGACTTTCTACTCCTAGTTATATTTAAGAATCTTTAGGATTCTTTTGCCATCCAGAGATGGAGTGGAAGTTACCAAGAACCCCACATAGTATTGCCTGGGGAATCGCTGAGCGTTCCCAAGCATGCTTACCTTGGGTGGGGTGAAGCACTCTCTTCTCCCTCACAGCAGGAGTTCTCACCTAAAGATGTACAGCTGCAGCTCCGGTGAAGCACAGATGCTGGCAGTCCTGTTTACTTCGGACATCCCGGAGGCTCACCCCTAAACTATCACTGCCTAGGGAGCCTCCAGGTAATGAAACTGCCCTTGAATTGGCCTCTGGGAAAGCAGAGAGAGTCTGTGCCTCCACAGTACTTGTATTGTCTTGGCCGAGGGATTTAGGCAGCCTTAGGAAAAGACCAACGTGCTGAGTGTCTCGGTTACACTTCTTTCATTGCTGGGACAAATGCCCACCACCCAAAATGAAGGCAGGAAAAGTTTATTCAGCTCACAGTTCCTGGAGGTTTCAGGCCATGGCTGGCTTTCAGGCAGAGTGGCACATGGCAGAAAACAATCTTTCATGGCAGTGGCAAAGAGCAAGAGGAACCAAGGGAGGAATAGTACCAACAGTGATAACCGAGACGTCTGTCTGTCCCTCTTAGGTTACGTTCAGGCTATCCACCCCCAGGCTGGGTGTAGCACTCATGCCCATAATCCCAGTAGTACTAAGACCCATAATCTCAGTGGATCATGAGTTAATCTCAACTCTAGAAGTCCCCGCCCCATGACTGCATGAGGCTTTGGGGAGACAACTAGACATAAATCATAATGCTGAGGAACTGGCCTTGCAACCTTACAAAGACTTGCAAGCATTAGCATTTGCTACACTGAGGAGTGCATGCATAGGTAATTCTTTTTCTTTACTTTTCATAATACTTAATATCTTTTTTTAGGGAAAGTTCTGTGGGATGTTCAGGATCTTACTACTAGATCACATTCGTCTTGATCTGCCTGTTTACAGCCTCCCCAGAGCTGGGATTACAGGTGCGTGCCACCACGCCCAGTCTCGATCACCATCTCAGCGTGCCCTGGGAGCAGGGCCTGCAGATGAGAAATCAGTGAGGCCCTGAAGCCATCTGTTGCGTAGTAGCTGATCAACAAGGCAGGCAGGTGGCGCTCTGGGAGGACTGTGGATGAAAACTTTACTTTTTTATATAGACCATGTTTAGTTATGAATCAGACAATTTCTGTTTTATCTTTTGCCTGCCCCATTTCAGTCTCTTCTCCTCCTAGTCTTCTCTCTTGCTCTCCCTTCTGTGGGTAGAGCTGGCTCATCAATGCTCAGCCCACCTGCTGCTCACTGCAAGTGCCAGGGATCCTAAAAAGCCACATATCTATTCTGCCAGATTCCCAGCTGGGCATTATGTTCTAGCTAGAGCCAGCGGGTAGGAAGGAGAACTACACTGGAAGTCCCTGGGGGAAAGAGTTTGCTTCTATGCAAAGAGGAAAGGAGTAAGGGGAAGGCCACTGGAATAAGGGGAAGAGCTGTCCTCTTACCTTGGGGCTAAAAGGGCACGCCTGAGACCAAAAGATGACCAGAGTGAGGATGAAAGCCCCAAAGGTAGCAGAACAAGCAGTCCAAGAGTCTGACCTTCAGTGACATTTTTCATCCGCTCAACCAGAGTTGGCAAACCACCTATGTTCAGGCTTCCTGCTAGAAATAAAAGTCAAGCTCTACTTAATTCATCATTAATTTCTTTTTTTTTTTTTTTTTTTTTTTGTGGGACCAGGGTTCGAACTCACGACCTTGCACTTGCCCAGCAGGCACTTGTGCCTCGGAGCTATCTCCCCAGCCCCTTCATCATTAATTTCTATCACAGAAGAAATGACCGGCACACACATCCCCTCCCTGTATTCTTCTTGTGTTTCTCTTTGTTCTCTTTCTCCTTGTTAACACTGCACTGCGTCTCCCCTAAAGTTCATATATCGATTATTAGCCCCCAGTATTTCACGGTGCAACTGTAGTGCATTCAGAGAAAGGCCTGTGAGGAAGTACATACGTTAAAATGAAGTCATTGGAGTGGGCTTTACCATTTGGGCAGAGATACACCAAAGGAAGAGCGTGGGTTATGGCTTGGATCCAAAATAGCCCCCAAGCCTCAGGCATCTGGAGGATGGGAGCCTGCAGCTGCCCAACTGTGGGAGGCGGGACGTGGTTGGAGAGGGGTCATGGGGGGAGGGGGTTGGAAAGCTTACAGTAGTCTTTTGCTGCTTGGCATTTAGACTTTCACCGATTCACTGTTTGCAAAAAATATTAATCTAAATTATTTTTGGCTTTATCGTGCAATTTTGCAGTACCATATATGTATACATGTATTGCTAAAATTAGGTTTATGAGTTTAGAAAATGATTAAGAACATTAAAAATGTTTTCAAGAGTGTGGGAAAGCTTTATAAGAGTGTGGGAAGGGTTTCTAAAGCCTTTATGTAAATACTAAAATAAACATAACGTCGCTACTTTGCTGGTTTTTCCTTATCGCGCGCAGGGTGTCTCCTCCGTAACCCCCGCGGTGAGTGAGGCACCACTGTACCTCCCTCCCTGGCTCCTCCCTTTTCTCTGCTTCCTGCCGCCGTCCAATGAGCAGCCTTTCCTCCGCCGGTACTCTTCCGTTTTACCATTTCTGCCTTGGAATTAGCAGACCAGCGTGTGTAACTACGAGCCACAATAAGCCTCTTCTCCTTTAAGTTGTGGGTATCTGCTGTGGTGTCTTAGTGGTGAGGAGAAGGTGACCAGGACACCGTGAACAGACGCGGAAGATAGCCATCCACTGCCAAGGACAGAGGCCTACAGGAAAGCACCCCGCGGATGCCTGTGACTTACACTGCTAGCCTTCCCACTGTAAGAAAATGCTTCTGCTGTTCTAGCAACTCAGTCTATGGTATTTATTAAGGCAGCTCTAGCAAACTAATATACCCAGACTCTCCTTTTCTGCATCCTATTCACTTTTGCTTCTAATGTGTGTGTGTGTGTGTGTGTGTGTGTGTGCATGCGCGTGCGCGTGCCTGGGTCAGTGGGTGGGTGTGATATTCTGTGCACACCAGAGGACACCCTCCCGAGGCCTACTCCAGTCTGCATTGACTGTTCTCTGAAGACCATGTCTTTAGTGGGGTGGTACAGCTGGAGGTGGCAGGCCTCACGGGAGGTCCCTGCATCACTGTAGTGTGGCCCCAGAAGAGGACTGTGGGACTCAGACAGCTTATTGTTTCTCTCTTGCTTCCTGACCAGTGAGGTGTGCACTTCTGCTTTGCTGTGTACTACCACACAGTGACCACAGCCCCAGCATGATGGGTCTGTGACCATGAACTGCACACTACGGAACTGTGAGCCTGAAGACACTTTTCCTCTCTTAAGTTCGTCATGTCAGGCATTTTATTATAGTGATGGAAAGCTAATACAGAGACTCCTCCTTGGCCACAATCATGTTGGATACTCCTAGGTAAACCAGTATCTGGGAGAGGGGATGGGACTGCCATCATTAACTGCCACCAGTGTACTTTCACTGTCTTTGGCTGGAATGGAGACCATCTTTCTCACAGCCCACAGCATGGCATGGATGAGAACATGACCAGGGTTCTGTAAGAGCAGTAGCTTCCCAACCAAAATGCCCATCATCTGAAGAATGGTTGAAAAAGATGTGGTATTTTCATAAAATGGAGTATTAGCTATAAGGAATGATAAACTAAAAGACTTCATATATAAATGGATGTATCTTGAATGTATACTCATAAGTGAAATAAACCAGACCTACATATGCAAATATCATACAGTCTCCCTAGTATAAGGACTCAAAAGAAGAAATAAATATATAAATTTTGGGCAGTACCAGGAGTCAATCTCAGGACCTTCTGTTTTCTGTATTCTCAACTCCTATAATTTTTTTAGAAGAGTGACTTAAGTACCAAATGCATTTGGAAGAGTTTTAAAAAATGTTTATTGAAAGTGTTAGTGCTTAATTGTTTGGTTAGTCTTACATACCTATGTCTGTTGATCTATACATGATGAAAATATGTAATACAACCATTGTTAAATTTTTCTTATTTTGAAATTCTGTACTATATATACTTTCACTTGTTACTGGTTTTTTCTATTTTTGTTCCTGCTATTTTTACTCTTTAAAAAAAATAGAGAGAGAGAGAGCAAGAGAGAGTGAGAGAGAGCGAGAGGGAGAGAGGGAGAGAGAGAGAGAGGGAGAGAGGGAGAGAGAGAGAGAGAGAGAGAGAGAGAGAGAGCAGTAGTTTCCAGCTAGGGGTGGTTCGGCCTTCTTTTGTCCCATCCCCAGCTCAGGGAATCTGGTAATGCGTTGAGACATCCTTGGCCATCGCAACCTGGAGGAGGAAGACATTACCACTGGCATCTAATGGGAAGAGGCCAGGGCTGCTGCTGAGCAGGAAAGACGCCAACAGAGGAGTGTCAGCCTGATGAACAGTGAGCCAGGTAGAGGACCCGCTTGGGGGGAAGAGAGGCAGGAGGGCTGGTGAGGGGACTGCAGCATCCTCCATGGAGGGGGCAGGGGTGCAGCCTCTCATAAGTACAGTCCACTTCAGGCCCAGGTCCCTGAGGCTCGGAGGAGACCCAGTACCACCAGCCTGCAGCCCTCAGTCTGCAAGTGTCTGTTAGAACCCCAGTGCATCAGAAAGAGTTGTACAGACAAACATTAGAAAAGAGACAAAGCGATTACTTGGAGATAAACTTGAGTATGTGTATGAAGGCTCTCTGAGACTGCAGTTTGCCAAACATCCAGGACTGAAGACATGCAAAGATGGTGTCCACCACTCTAGGTCACTAGCGTTGGGTGTGATAATCGTGTGGTCACTGGTTTGAAGTCATGCTTTGTAATGTCTAAAAGGTATTAGTAACTTTTGATGTAGCCTTGGCATATTTTTAAATTACTTTCATAATTTCAAAAAGTAGCTCATTAAGCATGAGAATCAGTAACTAGAGTGTTTTTTTTTTTTAATCTGTCATTCATGGAGCCGAGCGTGGTGGCTCACGCCTGTAATCCCAGCACTTGGGAGGCTGAGGCAGGAGGATTGCTGCGAGTTCGAGACCAGCCTGGGCTACAAAAGTGAGCTCAAAGCCAGCCTGAACTGCACAGTGAGACCCTGTCTCAAAAAGCCCCCCCCCCAAAAAAAATCTGTCATTCTTGGCATTTAGCCATATGTAATAAGTGATGCAATAAAATAGATTTTAAAACCTTGGAAGTTTTAAAATTACTTACACGTTATTTAAATATGGTTTATATGTGTGAATGGTAGATATATTTGTTCCCACAAAAGTAGCTACATTAAAAGAAAAAAAGTCAACACTGTGACCTACTAATTTGACCTGCTTTGGCAAAATTGGCTGACAGTTTTGGTGATCATGTGGTGACCCAAATCTTTGTGTTTATCTGCACATTCAATTATGCATGGACTGAAAATATTTGGGGGGGAAAGTGCATTTGCACAGAGAACGTAGACTTTTATCTTCTTGCCATTATTCCCTGAAAAATGCAGTGCAGAGCCTGCTTGAATGTCATCCACATGGCATCAGGTACTACCATCTACAGATGGTTTAGAGGGAGTGCATGAGCTGTCTGTGCTCGGGGACCTCATAGGAGCTTGAGCGCCCACACATTTTGTGTCTGGGGCGTGTCCCAGATCCCATCCTCCGTGGACACAGCGGGGCGAGTGTGTGTGACAAGGGCTCCATGTAGCGCGTGTTAGGTAAGCTGCAAGGAGGCGTCAGCCTCCCAGGCTGCCCACGCAGAGCCCGCTGGAGGGCACAGCGGCTTGCTCGCGCTGGGCGTGGCTTCTTACCCAATCACCGTTATGTATTCACATACAGACTCCTAGGCATTCACTTACATTTATTGCACTCAGCCATTTAACCAGCGCGTGTCTTGATGTAAGCGTTGTCCTCTTAAATTCATGTCCAGCTTAGTCCAGACCCAGGATCCTCAAGGGAACATTTGTCGCCCTTAAAAACACTCTTGCTGTTTGGCTCCCTGAGGACGGCAGATGAGCCTGCTTGAGCACTCTTCCTCATGAAGTGGGCACATCTCCAGTTGGCCCCTGGGTTCCTTGCTATACATAGCCATTGAAGCTGCACTGTCTGCCTAGTTTAGCACTACCTAAGGTGACACAATTGGTTCTCAGTTAGGTTACTGCCACTGTGTACAGTTTAAGCGACGGGGAGCCCCGCGCTAATTGGCGAGATCCCTGTTCTCCACAATGAATCTGAGACACACTCTCCGCAACCCAGTTTTCCTCTTTGTCACTCAATGTCCCCATTCCCCAGCTGTCTGTGCTTTGGTGTGGCTGTTGAAGTCAGGAGGCAAGCTCACCTTGTGGGATTGACTTTACCTGCACCCATCCTCATGGAATATGGGAGCCCATAGGGAGGCTGTGGAGTTCCCAGGTGAAGTGTAGAGGTGGCAGTGTGGGAGAAGCTAGGCAGCTTGTCTTCATGCATTTGCAAGGAAACATTTTTGTGTTATTTGTAATTGCTTTAGGCAGCCGTATGGAGGTTGATGTATATATGATTGAGGAGGGGGACAGACGGCTCCTCGTATCATTTATCGTCAGGCTCATGACCCCTCTTCTCAAAGGCTGTGATGGCCTTTGGTGCCGTCACTGGAGGCTACACCTAGTGTGGCTCCGCAGAGGGTGACACCAACCTGTCTCTCGGCCCTGACATTCTATTGCCCCTGCCCATCCCAACTCCCACTCAGCAAGCTGTGGCCACACCATGAACTCACCTCATTGCTTTTGTGTGTGTGTGTGTGTGTGTGTGTGTGTGTGTGTGTGTGTGTGTGTGGGACTGGGGTTCAAACTCACGACCTTGCACTTGCCCAGCAGGCACTTGTGCCTCGGAGCTATCCCCCCAGCTCCGTCACCTCATTGCTTTTGCTTTGCTTCTCTTCTTTGTTTTTGGTGTGGACAGCTCTACAATCCCTTCTCTCTCCTATGTGGAGACAGCCTTCCTCGGTGCAACTTGTCACTAAGATCAGGTGTGGAATTCTAGTTGTCTGTCCCAACTTTGCTCAGCTCAGCATTGTGAACTCTGGAGTCAGAAAGTGCATCATTACCCACCTTGACATCACAATGCCCAGGTGGTTTCTGGTTTGTGACTGACACTCTGTATAAGCACATTGCTGTACACACACTATTATTGCTAACCCTGGCACTCCCACCTATAGTTAGCATGATGTTCCATCCTAGGTTTTTTTTTTTTTTTTTTTTTTTGGTGCTGGGAATTGAACTCATGATCTTTCACTTGCCAGGCAGGTGGCAGGTGGGATGACACTGAGCTATAACCTGGCTTGATCCTGTTGTTAACTGGTACTCCATCCTGTTGCTAGCATGATGCTTGCGGTAATTGCTTGTGGTCAATGCATTATATCTAGCTGAATTGAACTAGTGTGGTTCCAGATATGGGAGGCCCACCTGAGAGTTATTGCCAGCAGTAGAAGAGGCGGAGGCTGCTAGGAGCTGTACGAGGCTGTTAGGGAAGCTGTTGGTGCTGTCAGAAGTTGTAAGGAGCTCTTGGTTCCCTTGGAGGAACTTGTCATACTGGCTTTCATAGTGAGCTTGGTTGCTAAGAGGAGGAAGAGCTTGGGGCCCTGTTGTCTCTAAGGATGGCACTTCAGGGAGGCTTTGTTCCTCACCTTGAGCATCACTTCCTGGCTCTGGAGGGGAAGATAGTGTACAACTCAGTGTCCTGGAGAAGCTGGGAGTCTGGCTGTCCTCATCATCAGAGGAATTTGGGATATTGCTGAAGATAGCTGTGGTACTTTCCCGGGAAGCTCTGGTGCTTGAGCGTTGCTTCCTGGCTCCAGCTCAGATCCCTCAACCTGCGAGCACAGGTCCTTCATCCCGTGGGCACAGACTTTCTAGCTTTCGCCACTCACCTTTGGACCTTCCCAGCACAGATCTGTGAAAGAGGCCTGCATGAGACATTGCCATGGATTCTAGGCTTCCACCTGGACTTGTGGGAGGCATTGTTAGGAGCTCTAGGTCTGGACTCATGAGAGCCCTCATGATTCTTTGGTTTTTGGTGTGTGGACAGATTTCCTGCCCTCTTTGTATATGATTCTTTGGGTGATTTGTTGTAAAATAATCTTATCAAATCTGTCCTGTATGGCATTGTTCCCCTTGCACAACCACAAACCACAGCAGTGTTCTGTCCTATTGTTGACATGGTCTCCATCCTGATGTTACCATGGTGCTCTCCCCCGTTGTTAGCGTGCATTCTCTTGTGTTGTCAGTGTGGGGCTTGGTCTTGCTTTTACCTGAATTTGTATTGAGGGGGGCTTTCCCCACAAGGCTGTGGTAAGCAGTGGGGAAATATAATTATAAATGTAGCTATTTCCTAATGAAAAATTCTGAAGTATGTCTTTGTCTTAGCAAGAAGTCTTAATATAGTATGTAGTATACTATACATCTTACCTCAAAATTCCTGAATCTTGAGAGGATAATTGTTATAATGCTAATACTAATAATTATTATTATTATTGCACTGAGCTCTGGAGATAGCTACGTTCCACCTCCTATGACGTGGTGTCAGTTGGCACACATCTCTAGATGCACCATACAAAATGGCAAAAGCATTGCTCCATCTGTGACTTTCAGTAAGCACCGGATGTTACTCTGTTTTGTTAGGGTTTGATTTTGATGAGTGAATGTGTGGCAAGAATTGGATTACCTGGAGTATTCTGCTCTTTTCCAAGATTATTTCAAGTGAACTTCTCCAAGATTCTTTCTGATTCCTGTTAGTATCAATATTCAGAAAGGAGGGGCTGGCAAGATGCTTCAGTGGTCTAAAATGCCTGCTTAGGAAAGTTTAGGCAACCGCAGGGACTGCGGTTTGATCCCTGGCACCACCAGATGGCTTTGTCTACCTCTTACTCATCCAGTCACTCAGCGACTTCCATGTGCCATGCATGGTACTGAGGCTGGAGGGATCCTCCAGAGGGAGCAAGGTTTCTGCTGTAGGGTCTCCATTTTTACGGAACAGAGACAAGCTAACAGACGGAACTACAATATAGAGTACATTTCTAGTATGCAACTTAAAGCAGCCTGTAAACACTTGAAATTCTTGGAATGTTTCTATGTCTGGTTAAAGAGACCCTCAGAGCCCGGACGAGGGCCTCGGCCACTGCACAGATGGCAGGAGTTGGGGCTTTGGGAGCATCTGGTGATTTCTCTGGGAATTATCACTGCTGGTGTTTATGGGAAGATTGGGAAACTGGCTGAGGTTAAGATTTATATTTACAATCTCATTAGTTTAGATGGCAGAGGAGAACAGTGACGTTTAATAGCAGTGGTAAGTGAGTCAGCAACGGTAGCCAGGGAAACCAGCTGTCAAAGTAAAGCACATGGAAAATAATTGTAGCTGCTGAGATGCACCACGGTGGTGGGGTCCTAGAATCATATGTTATTTGTATGTTAAAATATTATTGAGCTGTGCTGATGTCCTAGTTTCTAATGGAATTCGATTGTTTGATTTATACTTCTGTGCTTTTGGTCACGTGTGTCTTATGTTACTACTTATTTATTGAGTATACAGTGTGTGCAAAGAACCCCACCAGATACTGAGGGAGCTCTGTTTTGGTATTGATGGGTTTACAGCCCAGGAGAACAACATCAGCCAAGGACATGGGACATACAGGCCTCAGGTCACAGGGATCAGTCTGCTAGGAATGGAAATAGATCTTGATTCCTAATGGAAAAGGAGAGCATTGCGTGGGGCTGCTTCCAGAGCTCATCCCAGTGCAGCAGTAAACTGATTGTCAGTGGGGAGCTCCTGCGGGCCCTGGCTTATTGAGAAGGAACGCGGGAGCTTGTCAAAGGAGAGCACTGATCACACCAGGCCTTAGCTTGGCACCAAAAGATGAAGTGATGGTAGAATTTTGAGGTCAGGTTTACCAAAGCCTTGAAGGCTTTCTGACAAACATGCAGGGCATTAAGGGTTTGGAACAATCTAGTCTCACTTTTCCATGGTAATTTAAAATTTGTTTTATTTTTGTAACGGAGTATAAAAATAGAAAACAAAGAAAAGAAACAGCACAGAGTTTCACCAAACAAAATCATAAAAATTCAACAGTGGTTGTTATATTGCATATTGCTTTCAAATATGTTGCTCAGATTACCAGACATAAGCATGAAAAATTGGTAAAAGAAATTATAAAAAATTAAGCATTAACTGCTCCTTTCAATAGAACGGCAGAAATCAGCAGTACAATTATCCAAGCTATCCTATGTGTATATACATAGGTAATTTCCCCCCTCTTTCTTTTTTCCTTTTCCTCATCCCAGTTGTTCCTTCCCTTTAAGCCGTTTCTCTCCCTTTCATAGTATCTATTGTACCTTCCAGATTTTATGTACCCTTTCATGGTCTTACACTAGAGAGACAATATGATGTTTATATATGTGGGTCTGATTTATTTCACTTTTGAGTATGGTCTTTAGTTGCATTCACTTACTTATAAAAGCCTTGAGTTTATCCTCTCTTTAGCTAAGTAATGCCCCATTGTATAAATATACTGCATCCTTTTTTTATCCATTCCTCAGTTGATAGGCATTTAAAATTTAGAGAGGAAAATTGTCTTATGAAGGAAGACACGGAGGCTTTTGTTGAGATTGTTGCAGTTTTATGGATTGATCATAGAGTGTTGGAAACAGAAATGAGTGATTAAGAGCCGACGAGATAGCTCAGTGAACTAAAGTTCAACTTCCTGCACCACAGGTTGTGCCAGCCCCGCCTCTGAGACCTGGTACATGCTTGTAATCCTAGCACTGGGGAGGCTGAAAACAGGAGTCCAAGCTGCATAGTGAGACCTTGTACCAAATACATAAAGATAGATAGACAGACAGACAGACAGATAGACAGACAGACAGACAGATAAATAGATAGATAGATAAATAGATAAATAGATAACTAAGTGAGTGATTCTCTTTATCAGGGATGTTCAAGTGTTGTTTAGCTATAAAGTTTTTTCTTAGTTTCATGTAAAGTGTGATATGTCTGGAAAGAGTTGGGCAGGTGTGAGGTGCAGTGCCCACTTCTTGTGGCACTTGACTCTTCTAAGGGCTCTGAGGGCACCATTTGAAAACTGCTGCCCCGGGCCCGCTCACGCATTGTACCAGTGCAGGCCCAGGGGTGAGTGGATCTGTCTGAGCACTGCTTGACAGAGCCCAAAACAGGTTGAGGGTTTATGGCATATTTTAAATATCAAAGACAAGTTTTGCATGTTTTCATTCTCATTTCCAAATGCCCGTAGCTTCTGAATCTGGTCCACTGTTTGATGAATGAAGATAACCCAGGAAAAGAATGGCTGCTGTATTGTAGACCTGGAAGGAGCTGAGTCTCCTGCATCCTCCTTGCTCTCTGTGGTTCTCTGAGGGCCTTCCATGATCCCTGGCCATAGCCTCATCTCTGGTGGGAAATGTAGCTCCACAGAAGCGGTGGCTTCCCAGGTACATCTTTGCCCGCAAGCTTTCAAGCTTCTGTAGGGAGCTGGAGTCCTCACTGCATGCACCCTGCCGCATCTCCCCATACTCTTAGGAGCCCAGGGGCTCTTCCAGGCTCCTAGGCATTGCCACAGTCCAGGTAGCAAAGCCCTACGGATAGTCTGCATTAGGTTGCTGCTGTCTTCAGATACCAACAAGGTCTCTTCTGCTAAGGAGGCCTTTGGTGGCAGAGATAGCTAGCTGTCCATCAGCCCTGACGTCTCCTCCATGTAGCACAGATTCATTTCCGGAGGGAGGGAACTACTCAGTGAGGAAGTTGCACATGAGTGGGTACAGCCCAGGGCCACGTGTGAGCTTGCGCTCCTCGGGGCTCTTCCTGTTTGTTGGTTAGCTGCGCAGAATTGAAGCACCACAGCAAGGTTTCTTTAACTAAGTGCTGCTGCCACTGGAGGGCTGGATGGCTCTTGCGTGGGAGGGCCTGATGCCATGCATTGTTGGGTGTTTGACAGTGACTTTGGCTTCTGTTCACTCAATGCCTGGAGCTCCTCCTGCAGTGAGAGCCACTAAAAATGCTCCGTAACGTTGCCAGATGGCCTTTGGTATGGCAGGGGTGGGACAGTGGAGAAGAAGGACAAAAAGCCTCCTGGATAAGAGTCCTGCCTAGAGCACTGCAGAGCTGTAGCAGAAGGAGTGTGGGTCTCTGTTGCTATGCTGCTGGAGGCCAGGAATTGCCGGGGTGGAGCTACTGGGATTTCGAGGTTTACTTGTTGCAGCTCCTGGTGTCTCCGCATCAAGCTCTGCTTTGTTTGCATCTGCTTTGCTCTTTGGACTTTGGGGTAAGATTCCTTGTAAAGGATGGGTTTTCCTCAACAACAAGCAAAGGAACAAAGCTTGAGGAAACTTTGGAGCCAGCTCAGCCTCTTCCCCTTGTAGAGAAGGACCTGACTCAAAGAAGCCGGGCGAGTTGTCCAAAGCCACACCACTAGTAAGGTGCCCAGAGCTCTGCTTCCACATTTTCTTGGTGCCTCAGCCTGAAGTTGCCGTCCGTGCCCTCCACGCAGCAACAGAGGTGAGAGACAAAACTGACCCCAGGGAAACGCAGCACTGGCTCAGGACTCTCGATGTGGCTCAACTCCGCCAAAGTCTAGGGCTGACGTCAGTGCGGTCTGTCAGGTAGGATGGATACCAGGGCAGACTTAGGTCCCACCCCTATCGGTTTCTGGTATCCTCTGAGTCCCTGCTAGACTCTGTTAATGAAAGACCTGTTAAGGTGCACCCTGCTCCTGCGGGCAGCAGTGTTACCACAGTCCTGCAAAGGCTAGCTGGGAGTGTAGGGGCCTATCTTAGATGAGTCGGCCGTCCTGGAACAGGAAGGCCTAAAGTGGGATCCTAAACAAGATGGCATGGGATGACATGGAGACCAAGTCTCTTTTCTCCCACTGCTGAGACAAAATGCTTGACACTCAAAATTACAGAAGAAAGGTTTCTTTGGCTCCTAGCATGTGGCGGTTTCAGTCCATAGTCAGCTGGCTCCAAGGCAGGGTGGCACATTGCACAAAGGCGACACTGCGAGACGGAAGACGGCAAAAAGCAGCAAGAGCAAAAGGGTGGGGGTTAACAAGCCTCTTCTCCTCCCTTGTATTGCAAGCAGGCTCCCCACCCCAGGGGGGTGTAGCACCCACACCATTTCCCTGCTGTCCTCTCGCACAGGATGAGGAATAAAAAATTTCTTCCCTTTGTAGAAAAGGACCCCTGCAGAGTCACTTAGTTAAACTTTTAAACTTCTCAAGTTGACACAAGGAATGAACCATTATACCGAGCAAGTGGGTCTTCAGGGAACTGAAAGCTATCACAGGACCTGGGCATGTTGGTGGACCACTGAGTGGGAAAAGTGCTTCCAGCTCAGCATGAAGTCTGGCTGTTGCTGGTGTAGCCCGGGGCAGAGCTGAGCTGGCCGAGTGTGCCCAGTACACCTGGTAAGGCCCTTCCGGTGGCCTGGCACCTTGTCTCATGCTGGAGAGGAGTCCTTTGGAGAAAGCCGTGAGGTAAGACCTTTGACCCATCCTGATATGTGCTGCTTGCATTTCCTACTAATCCATTCCTCAGACAGCTCTGACTGGTGGGCCCTGGCTCCACGCCTGGATGTACATGCTCCCTTGAAGGCACTACAGTGCATGAGGAAACTGAAGCCCAAGCCAGTTTCCCACCAGTTATGAAGAAGAGTGGATGTGCCTTCTGTGGGCTACGAGGACACAGTTCTCATCTGGCACATACCCAGTGGGCCACGTTTCTATAAATTCTCACAGGTAGAGAAGCCAGGCTCTCTCTCACACACAAGGAAGGCTGAGCAAGGCCTTAGAACTGCCAAGTTCATTCAAATCCATTGTATTTTTCTTTTGCTAGAAATTTCTTCTAGCTAAAGCTGTAGTGGAGAGAAAGAGAACAATTACTCTTGTTCTTTGAAAATGACAAATTTTATTTTAAAATGGGATATTCACCAGTTTTAAACACTTCTTTTTCTCTCAGTTTGAGTTATAGTTTCTGGAATTAAACGTTGGCCTCAGGATATCTGAGCTCAGGGTAAATTGTTGAATTGTTCTGAACAAGTAATGTTTAAAAAGTCATAATAACTTCATCTTAATTGTTCATGGGAAACGAATAAAGGGATGTGTGGACACTTAGGGTCCTCCGTACATTGCCAAAGCAGGAGCAGGGCTGGGCAGGATGTAGTGGACAACTCACTGAACTAGGTTATTGTCAAGAGATTGCAATCTTTAGAAACTCATCCTTTTTGGTATTACTTTGTGACATTTGTCATTTAAACTTTGTGCATTATTTTGGATAGGAAAAAGCTTCAGCCCTGACTATTTCTTTAGAAGTCATCTCCCCCTTGCCACCCGGAATATGCTCATGAGCCAATAGTGGGGGGTTACTTGCTGTAAAGGCAGACTCTCAGGTCCCATCTCCACGAGCTAAATAAGAACCTCGATCTTAGGAAGATCCTCAGTGACTTGTGCACCTATCAAAATCTGAGATGCAGTGAAGAAATGAGCCCATGCCAGTTCTGAGAACATGTGGGAAAACAGTGGCTCGAGAGGAAGGGCCGCCAGAGGAAATAGGCAGCTGTGAGTGCTGCGGCCTCTTCAATCCATGCTTGGGATGTGGCAGAATGCTTTGATATCTGTTTCCCACCATACTAAAACGTGATCACCTTAAGAGAGAATGTTCTAGAACTGCTTCCATGATGAGCACTTATCTAAAAGTTACAGTGAGGGCCGTGGAGATAGCTGAGTGGCTAAGCACCTGCCTAGGCAAGCGCAAGGACCTGGGTTTGGTCCCAGGGCACGCTGAACCAGCCACCAAGACTGGACGTGGTGGCACACACATTTTATCCCAGCTCTGGGGAGACTGAAATAGGAGGATCACTGTGAGTCTGAGCTGCACAGTGAGACCTGGTACCAAATGCGTTAAAAAAATAAATAAATAAATAAAAGTTACAGTGAAAGACTTACCCAATGGACAGCTAAAGGCCGATGTGGTCGGCTCCCCTTCTGTTGGGACTGTGGGCTGTGCTTGGCTTCTCAGGGTGGCCTGGCTCACAGAAGCAGGAGGTCAGAGCCCACGATGCTTACATTGGCCTTCCTACTGTTTGTATAAGGAAATTTCCTCATTAATCCCAAATATTTTTGTTGCCCATGAGGTCAGGTGTTTGCTTAAAACAATAAACATAACCCATTTCTTCCATTTCAGGTTTGATGCAATTACCACCTGCGGCAGCCCAGTCTTTGGGGGCTTTATTAGATTTCACTGTTTCTGCAAATAGAACTATGCATTTGGTAGAATAGGTCACTCATGGACATATTCTGTCACTTGAATGTTATTATAAAAATAAATCATGTTTGGTGATCAAACTGCTTATTTTAGAAGCCAGATGGAGAAAATGAAGTGCTGCATATTTCTGATAGGTGAGGAGACATTTAAACGACCATGAAGTGAATAGGGCTAACGTCTCCTCTCAGGCAGAATGGCTGGGCTTGTAGCCTGAATTAGGGCCACGGATTTATGGGCATGGTGAGAGGAAGAGAAGAGAACAACTGTTCCTTTTCCTGGCACGAGGCAGAGAAGGGAGGATTTGCACTCCTGTGTTGCTGAGGATCCATGTAGGTGCGACAAGGACAAGCTGGGCAGACAGGAGCTGCTCAGTAGGCACCTATTTCTGCTCCCTTCGGAGAGAGGCCAGTGGCACGGTCTAGGCAAAGTCCAGAGGCAGACCTGGCTCGTGAAGAGCCTTCTATCTGTGTGGGCAAACAAAAAGGAGAATGCAGCCTTTGTTTCTAATGAAAGAGCCATTCTGTGAATCATGGCTGCTCTGGAGAACAGGTGCAGCAAACCAGTCTCCTTCCACTGAGGTCACAGGAAGTTAAGGTTTCCTGACAAAGACCAGAGTGTCTGTGCCTCAGGCTGAGTTGATAGAAGGACCCTTGCTCTGTTCCAGATGAGGGCAGCAGGAGCGCTGTTCTGTTAGGTTGTTGCACTAGATATCCTGAGGGGAAGACACTGAGTGACCCTAGAAGGTGACTCCAAGGACCTCCAGCAATTTTAGGTTCATGGGATGAGGAGCCCCCAAACAACCTTTTAGGGGAAACCAATCTGTTCAGTGATCCAAGGCTTCCCCAAAAAGAATGTATGTAGGTCTAGAAATGGGGTCTACCATATTGAACATTTAAAATACCCTTTGATAAATTCACCTCCCAGAGACTTGCAATTCTGATTCACCAGGGAAGTGGAGAAGAGTTTGAGTAGGAACATGCAAAATATTGCATTTAAGATAGCCCAGTGACACTAGTACAGCTCCCTGAGCAGTGATGGTCATGTGTGGTGTTGGTGTTAGGTCCTGGAGACGTCAGGAGAAGGATGAGCCAAGAGTTGGTGCCTCAAAGTGTTATAGAGCTCTTTTATTATAAAGGTGTTATAGCGCTTTTTCTGGCTACGCCGGCGTAGGGTCACCCCCCCCCCCAGGAGAGAGACCCCGAGCCTCGGTGTGTATGGGTTTTTATAGGCTGTCTATGCTAATGAGGGATTCAGCAAGCAGGTTTTACAGAAGCCAATAGCGTACGTTATTCGGGGGATTGGGGAAGGTGATTGGTGTGTTTTGGGATGGTGTGGGTCTTGTGGGCAGCTAATGGAAAGTGAGCCCTCGGGCAGCTAACGGGAAAGTGAGCCCTCAAGCAGCTAACGGGGAAGAGGTGACTTTATTCTTGACCAGGAAACCAAAGGGGAAATTGGAACCTAAAGGTCTCAGAAAATAGAAAACTTAAGGAAACAGGAACTCACTTGGGTCTTATCAGGAACTAAGCAGACAAGCACTAGTCATCCATAACTATGCGTGTATATATATATGTATATATATATATATAGATATATAGATATATAGATATAGATATAGATATAGATATAGATATAGATATAGATATAGATATAGATATATGTATATCACTCCTAACATTGGCATGGCTCTCTGTAGTGTGTAGACCATCCTCGCTGGGTCCTCAGAGCAGTCTTGGGAATTTCCCATTGGTTGTCTGACATAGCCGCAAGCCTTATGGCTAGTGCTCTTCCTGTATGCCAGTGCCCTCTAGATGTAGGGTGAGCATGATTATTAGGGCTGGCTTATTTTTTCTATAAGAAAGAAATTAAGCTTCAACATTGAAAACACAGACTGAACCTGCATATTATGTCTGTTGTAAGAAACTTCACACTGCCTATGTCAAGTAGGGTCTCCATATGTCTTAGTTACTTTTCTCTCCTTGCTGGGACAAATACCTGATACTCAAAATGAAGGAAGGAAAGGTTTATTTAGCTCACAGTTTGTGGAGTTTTTAGTCCATATTCGGCTGGCCCAAGGCTGAGTGGAACAGGGCAGAGAGCATCCAGTTCATGGCAGATGAACAGCAACAAAATGGTGGCAGAGGTAGCCAACCAAACAGGGCAACAGAGCAATAGCTAGAGCTTGAGTCTGTCTCTCTGTCTCTCTTTATATTCCAAACAGGCTCTCTGCCTTAGGGTATCCACCCTAGACCACACCTATAGTCCCAGCCCTACTCAGACCAATAATCCCATCAGCTTTAAAACACATAATCCCAGTGACTCATGAGTCAAGTCTCAACCTGTAGAAGTCCCTGCCCCATGACTGCATGAGGCTTTAGGGGAAGGAACAACTAGACATAAACCATAACACCATAGAATGGCGAGAGACTTCCAGTATTTGATAGGGCCTGAGTGGGCCCCTGACTTACATCTTCTTTGTCGACCACTGTTTCATGTTGTCCTAGACAACCTAACATGCTGCTGGCATATCTCCAAGGAAGTGACTTGGAAGGTGAATTATCTTTGCTATCCTCAAGGCCAAGTGTTGCCCACCCCTTATTGTGCCATGCATCAAAGCCTCAAGGGCATTGGGCAGTCTTCCAGATTAGCCGTTCATTTACCCCAAACATATTGACTCGGAGTACTCCGCTCCCCTGCACAGGTGATTATAGATACAGAATGCTGAACGGTATTCTGAAAAGTTGCCAGATTTACTGATAAATATTTAGAAGTATCTTTT
This sequence comes from Myocastor coypus, assembly GCA_004027025.1. Classification (NCBI taxonomy): domain Eukaryota; kingdom Metazoa; phylum Chordata; class Mammalia; order Rodentia; family Myocastoridae; genus Myocastor; species Myocastor coypus. The sequence goes on along the minus strand of PVJA010005743.1, from coordinate 57,561 downwards.
GTGAGGTCTTCATTACAATCAAAAGAGCCCCGTGTGACTGGCTAAATATTGTCCTTCCAGGTGCTGTTAAAACTGGTTGAAATAACACCTAAAAATATGCAGTGGCTAACTACAGCCAAGTGCCTTTCCTTGTCAGTTGATCCTGTTGGACTAGGAAGAGGAAATATTCCTGAGTGTCTGAAGTAAAGATCAGACCACAGAGTATGGGATGTTTGGTATTCCATTGTTTGAAAGCATTTATGTTATCCATCTAGGATGTTTGGTAGATTCTGTTTTAGTTATAGAGAACATAAAGAACCCTTCAAAGGTATATGTGTGTGTGTACTTGTGCTCTTGCACATCTTTATGCTACATCCTCATGCTACGTAAGGGAAGACATGCTGGAAAAGATAGTTCCTTAACAAGTGAATTACTTTAATTGAAGAATGTTTTATGGGAGACCTAGGTAAGTGTACCTTGAGGACAGAGATTGGACCAGATAAAAGCATTGCCTGCACCATTCATAGGAAAACTTTATAATAAAGAAATCAGTGCCAGAAGCACACAGAATGTTCCAGGATGTCATCCATATGGTTTAACTTCATAAGAACAAGACCTTTGAAATGTTGTAGAGTTTCTATCGCACTGCATGATGAGATGGATGGTAACCAGGAGAAAGCTTATGTAAGGCACAGACTAGGGTTCTTGCAAGCCACTATCTGTCAAAATATTGAGGCAGTTAAGATGAATTATACATTTTTCTTTTAGAAAACAAAAGTCAAATTTTCTGGCCTTTTCTGTGATAATTATTTTATGTAGAACTTAGGTTTTGAAAACATAAAAATTAGCATTATAAAACCATCAGTGAAGAATGGAAGTGGGAGACACACCTTTTTATTGTTTGACACAGGAAGTGTGTGGCCAAATGGATTGTCTTCTCTAAATCCATCACTGTAGGCTGGCCTAAGTGCCCCCTGCCTCCATACACTTCCATAATTTATACCTCTCCCGCTCTCCTCATACCCACTTTTGCATCCTCCACTCCATCCATCCATCCATCCATCCATCCATCCATCCATCCATCCTATGTGTTCCCATCCATCAATCCACCCACCCATTAGTGCATCCATCTATCCTCCCATCCATCCATCTATTCACCCATCCTCCCATCCCCTTTTCATCAATCTACCCATCCATCCATGTACCCATCCATCCACCTACCTGCCATCCATCCATCCATCGATCCAGGAAGCCAGCCAGCAAATATGTAATTATCATGTGTTATGCATCAGTGTTCTAGGTAATGGGTATGTAAAATAGACAGTGAGAAAACTATCAAGAATCCAAATTGCCATGGAACTTAATCCCAGCTGGGAGAAAGAGAAAATAAACAAACAAACAAACAAGCAAATAAATAAGATACATGTTAGACAGTGATAGATGTAATGAAGAAAGAATAAGTTAGTGGATGCCAGGGACTGCCTTGCAGCTTTAACTTGAGTAAGCATGATTAAGAATATAGTGTAAAACAGAGGTCCAAAGGGAGCTAGCAGTGAGATGTGCGAATGTGTGGGTGTGGGCTAAAGGTTTCTTGGGCAGAGGAAAGAGCAGGCGCAAAAGCCCTGACAGAAGACTATGCTTTTGGTCTTACTTGGAGCTAAATGAGCATGGGGAACAGGAAGTGCTAAGGCCAGGGGTGCAGATAGAAGGCTAGCAGAGGCTTTGGGGTCGTATGGGATGTGAACTTTTACTCTGAGTGAGATGGCAGGGCCCCATGCTGCTCTTCTGTACCTTGCATTTTAGCACGATGACGTGGGATGTGTGGTAGAGAATAGATGGAGTGGGGATATGGAGAGACCTGGGGGAAGGCACTGCTGTAACCAAGGTAAGAAATGGTCCCAGGTGGCTTGTTAGAGGCAATGTGAGGTGTTTAGATGTCAATCATGTGGAGTTGAAATGATCCACTCTTTCTGTTCCCTACCTGTATGAGACATGCTCAATACCCCCACAGTACTTCACCTGTGAAGATCACGAAACGTCTCCTCTTTGGAAGTGAGCTGTGTCCACTGCGAGGATCTTATGGAGCACACTGTTTAAGTTGTGGCTAAGGGACAGCTGAGGTAGAAGGAAGGTTTTAAAGGATAAAGCAAAAATTACAGGTTCGTGGTGTGTTGTGAGAAGGGCGGTGATTGGCGGTGATTGCGGAAGTCCATTCTCAGCCACAGAGGCTGGTTTCAGGAGACTATTCCTTTCTGAACACCGTTCTGGGTATGTTGGTCTGTGACCCAAGACTGCTCAATCGAACATTCTAGTGGGAAGTGTTGCATTGCATAACCCCAGGACAGGCATTTCCCAGAGCATGCAGTGTGCGTCCCATGCCTGTGCAATGTGGCAGTGATTTATAGACAGTAGACAACTATGTCTTTGGGGAATAGACACCCAGATCACAAATTCACATCACTGGAGGAACAAATCAAAGGCAATGGCTTTACATACTATTTGTGCAAGAACCTACTGTATTGAGTAGTTATATTAGATTGAATCATACCCCCCCAAATTGTCATATGTGAAAAAGGGTTTTTGCAGCTGCAATTAAGTGAAGAATCTTCTTTGTTTTTAATGTATCTAGTACAAGGTCTCACTGCCCAACTGGGACTTGTAGTGATCCTTCTGTTTTCAGCCTTCCCAACACTGGGATTACAGGCATGCACCACCATGTGGTGCCTGGGATTGAACCCTGGTCCCTGCCCATGTGTAAGCAGGTGCTTAGTCCACTGAGCTATCTCACCAGCCTTACATGAAGAATGTTGAAAATGGTGTCTTGGTTAGCTTTCTCTCTTTGCTGAGATGAAATACCTAATTTCAAAGATTAAGGAAGGAAAGGCTAATTTGGCTCACAGTTTGTGGGAGTTTCATTCTATAATCAGCTGGCTTCAAGGCAGGGTGGTGTGGCGAGGGACAACAGATAAAGGCGACAGAAGACAGCAGAAGCAACAAGAGCAAAAGAGAGGAGGGCAAGCCGTGTTCTTTCTTTGTAGGATAAACGGGCTGCCCGCCCTAGGGTGGGTGTAGCCCTACAGCATTGCCCTGCCCGCCTCTTGCCCCAGGGATGAGAACGTTTGCAAAATGAGAATCCTGGCTCCCTGAGGAGTCACTTAGCTAAGCTTCTGAAATGCTCAAGTTGACACAATGTATCAGCATCCCAGGTGAGGAGATCGCAAGATCCTTATGTTAAAAAAAGCAGAGGGAGACTGAGGATAGAAAACAAGGTTATGTAACACCTAGGTGGAGACCACAGGGATGCAGCCAGCCGCTGAGGGATGCTGAAAGCCGGAAAGGCTGGCGGGGATGAAGGAGGGATTGCTCACTGGAGCTTTTGGAGCAAGCCTCGCTCTTGAGGATACGTTGTCGTCGGCCTTGCAGGACAGATTTGGGGCTTCTGGGCTCCTGAACCACGGAGGAATACATTTCTGTTGTTTTAAGCCACCAAAGATATGGTAATATTGGTAGAGCAGGCATAAAAGACTTGGTCACTAGCCCACTAATAAACTAGTTACATTCTGCTTTGGGGCGGTCGCTGACCTGCCAAGAGAGCTGCTCAGCTGTCTCTCTTTCAGTCCTCTGTAGCTACTTCAGCAAGGACTCAGTGTATGAGTGACTGCAAGGCAGGCGCAAGGTGGTTAAACACTTGTGGTCCTGGGCCTCCTGGCACCTGCTCAGCTGCTTGATCAGATGAGGATTCTTAACTTAAAGGGTGAGTTAAGCCCCAACTAGCATTTATCTTTTATAAATAGTAGTTGGAAGGAAATTATACTATTCAGTCAACCCGCTTTATGAGTTTAGCCACTTTATGGCTATGATTCAATCATTTCATTGATTTCAAAGCACCTGCTCACATACTCAACCTTTACTATTTCCTAAAAGAATTAAGAGCAACCTTTTTCTGGGGTAATTTATAGTATTGTGTATGCAGTGGGTGCGTTTGTGTTGTACTTGGTAGAGCAAACTCATTCCAGATGACAGCAGTCTTAGCTATACCCGAGGCTTCTTTCTCCTGACACCTTGCAGCACTCAGACCCTGGAAGTGACCATTAAAGAACAGTGAAATCATCTTCACTGAAATGCTCAGTGCCTACGTTGTACAACTTCCCAAGCTCTTGCTGACCTGCCCCTTGCAGGTGTGGAATGCGTTACCCAAGATAGAGACCCTTCACGAAGAACTAGTGTTCCTCTCTGAAATCTCTATCTTTTCCATTGTCTTGAGTACAGGGGGCTGGTTCCAGCTACTCAGGGAACCTCATGGATGTGGGAACTAAAGGGCTATGGCATTCAGTGCTTTTATCTACCTTCTGAGGCCCCCAACTCTTTCCTGTCCTAAGTATCTTCTTTTTTTTTTTTTTTTGTCTTTTTGAGACAGGGTCTCGCTATGCAGTTGAGGCTGGTCCTGAGCTCACTTTTGTAGCCCAGGCTGGTCTCGAACTCGCACCAATCCTCCTGCCTCAGCCTCCCGAGTGCTGGGATTACAGGCGTGAGCCACCACGTCCGGCTATCCTAAGTATCTTCGATTAGTTTTAATTCTGTATATGAACGCCATAAGTAAAACAGTCTTTGGGTAATATTTTTTACCTTTCTGTTAAAGGACAGAATGCAAGGTAAGGAATATCACAGCTTGTCCTGCCAGAAGTCTGAATTACTTGGAGGCCCTACGTGGTTTTGTTGCTTTCGGATTTGTGTGTATATGTTTTAGATTTTTTACAGTACTGGGGATTGAACTTAGAGTCTTTGTACTTGCTAATATTGTCAGCCTTTTTTTTTTTTTTTTTCAATTTTTTTCCTTATCTTGAGACAGAGTCTTATTAAGTCACCTAGGCTGGGCTTGAACTTGCAGTCCTCCTATTGTGGCCTCCTAGAGTTCTGGGATCGCAGATGTGCACCACTGCACCTGGCCTGAGCATGGTTGTGATCCAGTCTGTCTCTTGGGTCTTCAACTATTGCCACAGGGGCAGCAGCTCACATGTGAAGGACTGTCTTGCTCTCTGCTGCCACACATCTAAGGCAGCCTGGGTCTACGGGAGTCACTCAGACACCTTTCATTTGAGACAGAGCCTCTCTGTCTTTGTAGGCTTTCACATCCTTCTTAAACCCTCAGCTGCTTTATATGTGTATGTACAAGACTGCAGGATGCCCAAGCTCAGCCTTCCAGGCCATGGCTCATCCAGATCCTTGAGTGCTCTGTGCAGACAGAATACAGAGAAACACCTTGCCACATTCTGAGTTACAGTGGGAACCCGCCAAGTACCCAGCCTTAGAGGGTCCTCCACACCACTGAGAAGTGCTTTTTGTAAAAACATAATTCTTAAAGTACATGTTTGCAACACATGGATACATTCTTCATGGGGAGTTTGTACGTGAACACATCTTTAATCTTCTTATGTTTTCTTTTCCATTCCTATCCCTACCCCTCCATCTCTTGATCGCCTTTCCATTCGTAAAAGATCTATCTCTCTGTTTCCTGTGGGAAATGTGTTTTGAACACTCTATTGATGTCTGGGTCTGGAGGCACCAGTGCTGAGCAGGATATATCTCTAACGTCCTGCAAGCTGGGTCAGTGTAGGGTGCGGACACTTGGATGCCTCACAAGGAGAAGAGAGGACTTCCTAGGCCATGGCCTCATACAGAAGATTCCTATCATCTTATGAAAACACAGCCTACTATATGACGAAGTGGTCAACAGCAATGCCCAGATCTTCAGTGTCATGCACAATTTCTTGTTAGTTTTCATGGGACGAATGATGTTGCCTGTCCATTCTGCCTGTCATAGTGTGGGACAGTCAGTAGAACACAGCTTTTTTGTTCAAGCAGAGTTGGGTTCATCTCATTCTACCTCTGTTGGCTTGTTAGGTTTGGTTACCTTCAGTCTTATCACTTGTCAGATGTGAATTATACTTTTTGATTCATAGTGTTGTTTTCATGTATAAGTAAAAAAGTTGGCAGAGTATACTTCTGTACTTCTGGACAAAGACTAGTTATTCAATTCTTTGCTTTTTTAAGCTTTTCTTATTGTTGAACTAAACAAATCCCATAAGAATGGTAATTTGTGGCGCTCCTTGCCTAAAGAGGTGTTAGGAGCAATATTTCAGCAAAAAAAATTTTTTAAAGGGTTTATATAAAGTAATGAGAATAGATTTATCCTGTGCTATTAAGAGAAGGGAGGATCTGCATTTGTTTCCCAGCATGGTGGTTTTATTTTTAATTCTGGAAAGTGTTGTTAGCTGGTGAGAATAGCATAATAATGCTTCATTCATAGGCACAGCTTTGGGCCCCATCAGGGCCATGGTACAAAAGGCCAGTAAAAACCAAGAGGGCTCAATAGATAGAAGGCTGGCACTGAACCGTAACAAATACTGCCAGTAATAATAACATAGGCAGCTTCTATATAAAGGTTGGGCATGGGCCAGGCTGACAGGGAGAATAGAGCATAGGTTCTGTTCTCTCCTCACAGAAGGTATTTTTTTCTTTCCCTTATAGAGATCAGAACAAAGAAACAATTGACTGGATATGGAAGTTTCGTGACAAGTAAATGACATTTTGTTCAGGATAATTGTAGGGTTTTCATTGTTTCCTTTGGTGAATTGATAAAAAAAAAAGGAAATTAAAATTTTCCAGGCAAACTGCCCCCATGCCAATCAATAAATAAGCTCCTGCATTCAATGTTCCTCCTAGGACCTTGGAAGGCAAATGGCGGCATCTCTCCAGAATGTTCTTCCCTGGTTGACTCCGTTGGCAATCTCCCATATAGTTGTTCCTCTGGTACTGCTGCTGGCTGTCATTGTCTGCCATACTCAGGATTTTATGGCTTCCTTCTAGGGCTTTGCCACATTCTGATGTTAAGCCTCCTTGAAAAAACCCAGCACATTCTGAGTGTGAGCTTGGATTTTCTAGTATTTTAAGAATGTATCAGGCCTATAAACGTCTGTCGGCCCCTTCCCTCTTTCTAGAGAGGACTTTTCCCTACCTCAGACAATGAGAATCAACACTGAAAATTATTACTTAAGAAAAAGATTCGTTTCACTTTGTAAACATTTTCATTTATCAGAGTTCTTAAAGGATGATCCAGAAAATTTGTTTAAAAACTACTGTCTTGGAAATTAAAGGCTGTGAAAGTCAGGATGCTGGTCAGACTAGTGTCCACCGATGGGAAGGCCTGGTGCATAGAAACTTAGACTTGAAGGAGGGACGTTCTTATCTTCTGAGTAGGCTTCCCTTGGAATTACAGCTTGTTAAATGGACGTTCCAAGACCTAGTTCTTAAGCCAGATTTTTTTCTTTTCTTATGATTAAGTAGCAGATGTCATGGCCTTGCTAATAGCGGGAGAAAAGAAAGGAAAAAAATTTACCTTGTACATACTCAGTGTACTTGTAATTCCTAAAACTGTGACTACTTGCCAAAATTATTCTGGCATACTATGAGGATATGCCATTTGTCATCAGAAAACTTTTGAACTCCACACAAATACATAATTTCAGAGGCCACTTTATATCCTGACAAGCCTTGTAAAAACAATTAGATTGCATTTTATGGGCTTTGTTTGGGTTGAATATGATTCTGATTGTGAGAAAGGAATCTTTTTGATGAATGGCATCAGTAAAATCCTAATCGGAAAATGGAAACCATGTTAGGTATGTGTGACAAAGGAGGCTTCCAGCAGGGACAGATGCAAAAGTAGGAGCTGAGGGGGAGTGGGTGAGTGGGGAGGAAGGAGGAAAGAGTGCAAAGTGCCCGCGCTGGGATTTTGAGAGGGCAGGGGGCACCAAGGGCGTAGGCGCACACTCCCTGTCCTGGGAGCCTCTGCTCTGATGTTGAGACTCCTGGCTCTTCTGCCCGAAGTGCAAACCCTGCAGCACCCATGACTGCTCAGAGCAGCAACTGGCAGCACAGAGGAGCAGCTGCCACGGAGAGAACAATGGCTTCTCCCCTCTTTCCCATCCAGTCTGCCAGTTCCCACTTTTGGGTCCAGCTGGGAGTGGGCAGGGCTCAGAAGACTGCAGCATGAGGTCCCAGTTCCCTGCTGAGTGAACGGAGCACGGAAGGGCAGGGGTGGAATTGAGAGCGACAGGAGCAGGAGAGCCCCGCTTGGGCCTTCAACACCATGGCCGCACTCCTGCCCAGCTTGCAACGAGTCACAGTTCGCTTGCCTGGCTTCTGGCTTTAGTTTTTTATTTATTTATTTATTTTATTTTTTTCTTGTTTCAGAACCTTTGTTTGTTTATTCACTCATTTTTATGGCCGGCTCAGCCCGCCCTGAGGGCAGGGCCGGTGCAGCATGTGGTGCCGGGGATCGAAGCGCGGTCCCTGAAGCCACCCAAGCTTCCCCAAGCAGGCCCTTTAGACCACTGAGCCATCCTGCCGGGCCCCATGGCTTTAGTTTTTTAATTTCCCAAAATATTTGGAGTAGCATCTACTTATTAAATATTAAGGATAGACTAAGGTTTAAAAAATGAAGCCATACTTCCTATAATTTTTCCTAGTTTGCTTCTTTAAAAACCTTTTCAAGGAAGACAAATGAAAAGGATGGATTTTTTTTTTTTCCAAAGGTGCTGGCTGACAAGCTGGTGTTTCTCACCCAGTAGTTGCAATACCCTTAGGACAGAGGAATTCTTCTCATACCCCTCAAGGAGGTGGCTTCATGGCTCTTCACTCTCAAAGCTGGGACAAGAACTTAGCCTAACTATACAATTTTTTACTTACAACCCAGAGGTAGCTGGGGATAGGAAGAAGGGGACCTTATGAGGCTCTTGTGAAACGAGAGGATCAGTGTGCCCTGGGGAGAGGCACTATCCTGCCTGCTGGCAGGGCTCAGCAGGGTGGCTCGTTTGTTTCCCTGTCTCTTGTGAGAGGTGGGAAGCTCCTTCAGGACTCCGATGGAGGTCTACGCATCATGGGATCTCACAGAGGGTCTGGTAGAAGCCTGGCACCCAGAATTCTCACTAGCTATGTGGCCATTCAATTGTAAGTCCTAGGAGACGCAGTCTCAGTCACAGGTCCACAGGCCCAGGCACTTGGACCGGAAGCACAGACTATTCAAGTCCAGTTGCCGTTGTTTACTGGCTGTCTGATCTCAGCAATGCTGCTAACGTTTCTGTAGTTCTTTCTAGAAATTCAAACTAGCTCCTCTTTTAGTGGTCATTGTAAGATGCTGGAGTAAACATGACCAAGCTGCAGTATGTATATTCACTAGTTCCCCCAAATGAATGTATTTATTACGTATCATAAACATATACTAATAAAAATATATGTCTTGGCATTATAGCTAGTGGATGCTGAGTACTTATTAAATACCAGTTTACCATACTATTTATCATTGAGGTAAATGTATGGGAACATGGATTTACCAGGGCTCCATAGATGATGTATTCAGTAGCTTACAAAGACCTATAAACATGACATCCTCTCTGTAATAGACAAGGTCTGGCTCTTTCCTATGCTGAGCACCAGGAATCTTTCTGGGAGAGGGAGCAGCTGGCTGAGCTGGAGATGATCTGTGTCTTCCGGTGTGAATGTGAGCAAATCAAGTTGAGGGTGGGTGTGTGCACAACGGTGTCTTCACACCATTGTTGTCTTCCCAAAACTGCTCTTTAGCATGTCATGTTCTGATGCACTCATGAGGGGTTTTCTGCATAACCAGGGAGTAAAGTGCCCTCCTCTCGGTGTTGCTCATGGCCTCTGTCCCGCGCAGGTGGCTTGCTGTGGCCTGCTATGACAGCGCTGGGAGGTTGGTGCCATTGCAGAGAACACAAATACTATATTTGGTACATATTTGTTTTAATTGTAGTCTCAGCACACCCCAGGGGTGGGGTCAACAAGTCAACCCTAGGGGTTGAACCTCTAGCCCCTGCGCTTTAATCCACTGAGGTGCTTTAATCCACTGAGCTATTTGGCCGGCCCTTCTTTGCTCTTTTAGCTTCTCACACTAGGGAAACAACACAATGTTTGCACATGTGCATCTGGTTTACTTGAGTTAGGAGTATGGTCTCAAGTTGAACCCGTTTCCCTATGAAAGTCTCCAGTTTATCCTTCTTTATGACTGCATAGTACTCCATTGTATAAAAAGATACACAGTTTTTATTAATTCCAAGGGCATCTGAGTTGTTTCCAAGATCTGGCTATTACAAATTGTGCTGATAAAAGCATGGATGTACTGACATTGCTGTGGTATGATGCTTTTAATTCTGGGAAATAAATGGGTCAATAAAATATTTCCATTTATGAATTACTAATTTTAATTTGTGAGTTTTATATTAGACAGTGAGTACTCAACAGAAATAATATTGAAAATAAAATATTAAATTTCTAGTATTTATTAGATGCTTATAAAGAAGTATCAGAATTTTTAACATTAACTGGTTTTGGTGTACTAAATCTGAAACAGAACAGCACAAATAAATTCTTATATGAACTACAATGAAAGTACCAATAGCGCTTTACAGAAAAAATAATCTTTACTTCAGTGATCATGCCTACAGCAGTCTGCACACTTGAAGATAGCACGTCCCACACACACACGCATTGCTTACACTGACAGCACGTTTCTTGCTTTCCTGGCCATTTTGTAGGATGTACTTGACATCTCCGAGGTCTTCCTGTTTTGTCAGGAGGTTCTTATTATATTATATAATTGTGTACTCAACATAAATTATTAAATTCTTAATATGTATTGTGTGTTTAGAATATTTATCAACATTTTCACATCAGCTGTGTGTTTGCTTACAAAACCTGAAAGATAACATCAGACATAAATTCCTCTCTGAGCTACAGTGAAAATTCCAATAGAACACAACACAAAAAAAAGCTTTGGCTCCACTGTTACACCCAAGGCAGTCTTCATATATGACAACTGCATGTTCCATGTGCGTCTCACTGACACTGAAGCATACGTGCTTAGCTTGTCTTCCCTATGTGACAACCTTTTCCTCTTTCTTCTATTTTTTTTTTGTTGTTGTTGTTGTTGTTGTTGTTTTTGAACTGAGAATTGAACTTGGGTCCTTGCACGTGCCAGGCAAGCACTTATTCTACTGAGCTGCCTCCCCAGCCTCCCATTCCTATTTTGTCAGGAGCTTCCTGCTATACTGTACAACATGCGCATAGCAAGGAAATATGGTTTCAGTAAAATACAGTGTCAAGTATATAATGGGCATTAGAATAGACCTCAACATTTTAATTTTTAATTGTGTACTTGCTTACAATACCTAAAACACAAGAGTAGAAATGAAAACCTCTGTTAACTACAGTGTAAATACAAACAGAAGTCAACCACAGAAATGAGGCAGCCTTAGCAAATGACACTGTGCGTCCTATGCACAAGCAGCGCTCAGCTGCCAGTAACCACATCTTGTTTTCCTGTGTGCTCTGGCAGGCCACAGTTGGCATCTTTCTGTTTTCCTGGTGTCCTAGTAGGCCTTGGTGATGCTGCACCTGCTCACTCACCTGTCTGCCCACCACTGTGCTCCAATTTTTCCCCATAGTTCCCTGGGAAGGAACACACTGGTTTTTCTCTCCTATAAATGATCTGTTATGAGCGCCAGTTCCAGTCCTCTAACAACATTTCCCCATGAAATTTGCCTCTTTTATTTTCTTTGTAAGCTAGCAATCTATGTATGCTACTCATGTTTAGTATCCAGTAGCACACAACCATTGGCCCACGCTTTGTGTTTCAAGTGACATAGCTGCTGCCTAACTTGTCAACAATATGTACTCTGCCTTCAGTTTGTTTTGTTTTGTTTTTCATTATGGCCGACTCAGCCTGCACTGGGAGTGAGGCTGGCACAGCATGTGGTGCCGGGATCGAAACGCAGTCCCTGCAGTTGCCTAAGCTTGCCTAAGCAGGCGCTGTAGACTGCTGAGCCATCTTGCCAGCCCCTCCACCTTCAGTTTTGTTGTTGTAAGTTTGCACCTCAGGCTTCTGTTTTGTGGAGATTTCCCTATCAATATTTCCATCATGTTGAAGCGTAGACATCAGCAGAACCAATGCCAATTTTCTTTTCTTTGCCATGTACGAAACCAGTATTCTATTTTTTTGAAATCCTAAGATATTGTACTATATAATTTTCTGTTTTATAATTATTCATTTGAAATTTCTGCTTTGTTCTTGTGTATAGTTCTTGAACTGGTCAGCTTGTGCTTGGTTATCTATAAAACATCAGTTGGCAGCTGGAAAAGCAATTATCGAATGTCACATTCCAATTAGTTTGAGAGATGGAGCAGCAAGTATGTTCATATCATTTGGTTTATTACTGTATGAATATGGACCTGGTGGTGGAGTTCTGTGATAAATATCTAGACTGAAAGTATAGTAAGTCCTGACATCTACAAGGGCATAAACTTTTATGCCATGTTTTGACCCATCTCATTTTCCATGTCTTGCACATTCCTGTGATCACTAGGAGAGATCTATGCAGTATGGCTATGAATGTTTTCAGCGCAGATAGTAAGGTGTCATAATAAGTACATTCTGGGGTATGGCTAGTGGTGCCCACAGACCATTTTACCTGTATCTCAGCTTTTGTGTATTTCACTATACCATCCTTCTGTTAAGAAAGCACAGATTTTATAACAATGGGTCATCTTCATCATCCATGCATGAGAACTCTGATGATTCATGTTTAACCACCTCCAATACTACAAATCTGTTTTTCATGTGCCATCGTACTGAATTGGGCTATGTCTATCAGGAAAAAAATCAAATGAAAACTTTAAAAATCTTGGAATAGTGTGAGTATACTGGACCCTCTGACGCTTGGGTAAGCATACACAAAACCTATTCCATGAAAAGGGCTGGTGGTATAGCTCAGCAGATTAAGCCCTTGCTTAGGGAAGTGCAGGGGCCAAGGTTTGATTCCAGGCCCTGCCTGCTGCACCGGCCCCACTCTTGAGCACGCTAAGCCAGCTATGGAGTCCAGGCGTGGTGGTGCGTGCCTGTAATCCCAGTGCTTGGGAGGCAGGAAACAGGAGTGTTATGGTTTATGTCTAGTTGTCCCCTCAAAGTCTCATGTAGTCATTAGGCAGGGACTTCTATAGATTGAGACTTGACTCATGAGTCACTGGGATTATGTGTTTTAGTACTGATGGGATTATCGGTCTGAGTAGGGCAGAGACTATGGGTGTGGTCCAGGGCGGACATCCTAAGGCAGAAAGCCTGATGCTAGGTCTTGCATAACATGTGGTTCTGGGGATCGAACCCAGGTCCTAGTGCTTGTCAGGCTGAAGCTTAGACCACGGAGCTATCTCCATTGTGCCTGTATACAAACTCTTGCAAGAGCTATGTAACTTCACTTATTGAGTTTGGCATATCAAAGAGAAGGGAGCTGTCTGGAGTACTGGTCTTTGCTCTCGGGTCATCATGAAGATGAAACACAGTACCGCATGCAAACCAGCCAAGGTAGTCCCTACCTCAATATTATTATCATAACTATGGTTTGTTTTGTCAAATTAAAGGTTAAAAGAGAATGTGAGGAAAATGGAGGACATATGCTCTGTGTGACAGTGGGATGGGTGAAATATCTATTTTTAAGCTTGTCGTTTTATTATGTTTTATTTTTTAAAATGTTGACATTGTAAAGGACATTTTTAAGTTCAGCTGCCTGCCAGCATCAAGTCCTGCTGCCAGGGCTTACTACCAGAGCAGCCGGAGAGCCTGCCTCCTGAGGTCGACAGCCAACACGGAGCATGCAGACCTTGGGCCAGAGTCCGTCATGCACCAGAAAGGGACCCGTGATGTTCCCTGCCCTCAACTCTTGGTGCAGGAACTGCTGTTCTCAGCCCGATTGCTCCACACCTGTGAGGATGGCGTGTCGCTCCTGGAGAGCCCAATCATGTTTGAAGTCTTCAGTGTCCGCAGGTCTTTTTAAAACTGGATAGCTTAGTCTTGCCTCAGATGCCACAGTTGCAGGAGGGTCCTTCCACGTGACCTACCAGGGACAGTGCATGTCTCCAGATGGGAACGTGATACTCTGGAGGAATTTAGGGCTATAATGTGGAAATCCTCACCGACTGAGGTGGCCTCTCAACAGCTGGACAGTCAAATGCATTTTTTTCTGTTGATTCAGAAGCCTCCCCCTAAACACCCTGCCAAGCCTAGCATGGCTGCATTTTTTTTTTTTTTTTTTCTGTGCACCTGGGTCTTTTGTGCTGTCAGAAACTGAAGCAGGAGGCAGAAGTGGGGATTACCACTAGGCCTGGAAAGTGTGAAAACCAGCAAAAGAGAGATTCTTCTAATGGGGTTGGCAGGAAAAGAAAAGGACAATCCGGAAAGGACAAATTCTAAGGCACAGACCCTTAATCGATCTACTAGGGAACCATGATGAGTAGCGAACCTCAATGGAGAGCTCTCTCTGCTTCCCAGGCTCTGCTGCTGACAGAGGGGCTGTGCAGAGCTCTGAGAGCAAAGAAGAGGCTTCTGTCCTGGCCCAGGGATCTCCACAGTTAGGGTCTCACCACGGACTCAGAGCAGCTGGTGGTGCAGGGAGAGGCAGCGACATCTTCAGTCACTTCCATGGCTTGGCTGATGAAAACATCATCTTCTCATTTTTGAAATCAACAGGAACTCTTTGGAGAGCAAGCCATGAGGAGATGGAAATGCTAATAGCATTTTTAGAGGACATTTTTACAGCAGTTTTAATTCACAGTAAAATGAAGCCAAATACACAGAGATTTCTCTGTACCCCACAAGTTGATAGCCTTTCCCATTGTCAGTATCCACAGCAGCCTATTTGTTAGGACTGAGGAGCCTGTCATGTCACATAATCACCTGGGTCCATGGTAGGCATCAGGTTCACACTTGGTGATGAATCCTTCGTTCTGTGGCTCTGCACAACTCTGTAACAGCATGTATCCATTGTGGTAGCACTGTGGGAGAGAGAAAAATTTACCTCTACTTCTTAGGAGTTTTGTGGCCGAGCTTAATAATTAAATTGACATACTGCAGATCAACGAGAGGCCAGCGTAAATATGTTCTATGTGGCACAGGAGGCTTCACAAGGAAATAAAGATCCAAAGAAGTGGCCAGACTTACATGTTTCTCTATTAGACTTATCAGAGAAGGCAATTGAGGGAAAGGAAACCATGTGGGGAGGCTAAAATAAAGATAGGAATTATGTTAGCATGGTCTGTTCTAACAGATCTCTCATAGCCATGACTTCCTGAAGAGGGCCATTTCTTTCCCCCTGGCATGGGAAGGACGTCTTTCACACAGGAGTTTTTAATCTCCTATTTCCAGGAAGAAAAGGAGGCAATTCGAATGTGCTTCTGGTATGCTGGTTTCCAAGTGTCTTTAGCTCAAGATAATCCTGTGTTGTGTTCTGTGTCAGGCAGAGTAGTTCAACCCCAAAGCAGTCTCATCAACAGCCCCTTTTTACCAGTCTCTGAAACCAGAATGTCTTGCAGCTTGCCTGAATTGCCTAAGCAGGTGCTTTAGCCCGTGAGCTATCTCACTAGCCCCATGCCTGTGTTTAGAATCTTTTTTTTTTCCTATGTGGATGTTTGTTTATTCTAGCAGTTTGTGTGTGTGTGTGTGTATGTGGTCAAAACTGGGTCCCCATGATAGGTGATCATGATAGGCAGGTTCTCTACCACTGAGCTATATTCCCAACTCCTGGCTCCATTTGGGGTAAGGATTGCTTGATGCATTTCATTGGTTTTTACTTTGTCAAAGACCAATTTATTGCATTTACTTGAGTCAATTTATATACATTATTCTGTTTCATCCAGTTGTTATTTTTTCATCAGTACCAGATTGTCCTGTTTACTGTAGCTTTATAAGTCTCTGTTATGTAATGTAAGCCCTCCATTCTTGCTCTTCTCCTGTAATGCTGTGCTGGATAGCTTAGAGGGATATTGCTTTTTAATATAAATTTTATGATCAGCTTGTCAGTGTCTACCAAATAACTTCCTTGGATTTGGGCTTATGTTGGATCTATATATTAATTGAAAAGAACTGATACCTTAACCATCTTGAGTCTTTTGTCCATGAACATGGCATAGCTCTCCATTTTTTCACCTCTTTGATTTCATTCATTAGCATTTTCCTCATATAGATCTTATTTATGTTATTAGATTTATATCCAAATATTTTGTTTTGGAACTGTCAATGCAAATGGTGTTGTGTTTTAATTTCATATTCCACTGTTCATTGTTGGTATATAGAAAGGCAAATGACTTTTGTATATTAACTTTGTACCTTGCAATATTACCATAATTGCATATTGGTTTCAGGATTTTTTTTGGATTATCTTCAAAGAAGATCATGTTACTTTCAAAAATTTCATTTCTTCTTTTCAATTTGTATACTTTCTACTATATTTCCTTTTCTTGTTTTAATGCGTTACCTAGTATTTCCCATATGATGTTAAAAATAAGTGAAGAGAAGGACCATCTTTGCTTTGATACATATGCTTATGAGGAACCTCCAGGTTTCTTATCATTCAGTATGATGCTAGCTGTAGGGTCTTATTTTGTCTTATTGTGTGGTTTAGGCTGGCCTTAAAGACACTATGTAGCCCAGGTTACCCTCAAACTCATGGAGATCCTCCTGCATCAGCCTCCTAAGTGCTGGGATCACAGGCATGTGCCACCACGCTTGGCAATCTGTAGGTTTCTTGTAGATATTTTTTATCAAGTTGAGGAATTTCTTCTCTGTTCCTCATTTACTGAGAGTTTCTACCACTGTTCAAGTGATGGTCTTTATGCCAGTAGAAAACATGTTTGCACTGTGCTTTACTTTTCTCATTGCTGAGACAAAATACTCAACCGTAAGCTAGGAGAGTAGTTAGCTTACAGATTGTAGAAGTTTTAATCCATAAGTGGCTAGCTCCAAGGCAGGGTAGTGCCGCAGACAGACACCACAAAACAGCATTGTCTTAGTTATTTTTTACTCATTGCTGGGACAAATACCAGACACTCAAGATGAAGGAAGGAAAGGTTTATTTAGCTCACAGTTTGTGGAGGTTTCAGTCCATATTCGGCTGGCCCAAGGCTGAATGGAACAGAGCAGAGAGCATCCAGTTCATGGTGGTGGAACAGCAACAAAATGGTGGCAGAGGTAGCCAACCAAACAGGGCAGCAGAGAGCAACAGCTGAGAGCAACAGCTCGAGTCTGTCTCTCTGTCTCTCTTTACATTACATTCAGGCTCTCTGCCTTAGCTCCCACCTTAGGCTACACCCATAATCCCAGAAGTACTTTGACCTATAATCCCAGGGATCATGGATCAAGTCTCAAACTCTAGAAGTCCCTGCCCAGTGACTACATGGGGCTTTTGGGGGACAACTAGACGTAAATCATAACAAGCATCAAACAAAACAGAACAAAAAACAGCTCATAGTGGTCTGAAGACTACGAAGCAACAAGACAAGACAAGACAAGCCTCTTTCTGTCCCTTGTATTGTATCTAGGCTAGCAGCATGAGGTTAGTGTCAATGCAATCTGTGAACTGGTTTAGTGTTCACACACTTTTAATCCCTATTAATTTTATTAAATTGTTTTTTCTTTTTAGAAAAAAAAAAAAGACTTCTGGGTTTCTTACTTTCTCTGTTGCGCATATTTCGCATTTGCTTAGTTTCTTCTTCCCTTATTATTTCCTTCCTTTTGCTCTATTTAGTTTTCCTATGCTCTTCTTTTCCCAGTCACCTAAAGCAGGATCTTAAATCATGGATTATCAGCCTTTTTAGAAGTTAAGTACTTTTATTAGCTCAGAGGTAAATTGAATAGAATAATGAAAATGCCAGATAAACCCTGAAGAGTGAGAAGGTACTGTTCTTACCACTGTGTCCATGGCTGCCCTCCTGCTGTCTGACCTCAGGTGGCTTGGGAAGTTTTGTGTCTTGCAAAAATCCTTCATCTGTGGGGCTTTTTCATGAGCACTATGTCCTTATTCTGCTTTGCTGTTGCTACTGGTTTGTAAAATGGATCATCACATCTGTTAATAGTTCAAAAATCTTTAGACAAATAGTCTCTGGTGCCTCAATTTCTGCTTCATTTCCAGCATTCCTCATTATGTCTCTATGGATTCAAGGATCATGTAGAAATATGTCCTTCTTCCCCTTCCTCATGGGTATCACACCCAGATGTTAGCCTCTATTGATTTTTGGATGATTGTTCTAGTATTTCTTTGAGACCTAAATCAGTCCACAGCCTGGCCCAATTAAATTCATTAATTAAAGATTTGGAAGCCAATACTGAAGTTTGTTGTGGTCCTAGGAAGGCTCTTTGAGTGCATCCTTCCCAGGTTCGCTCTCATGAACTAGCTGGACTACAGGTTAGCTTTTCTACCCTGTAGTTAGCAGTCTCTTTTATTTACTACCAACATCTCCATTGTTTCCAAGGGCAGCCTTGGACCTGAGCTTTGCCATACTCTGTTTCTCAGAGTGTCACCTCCTTTGCTGCGCCCTCAGTTTTCTATGCTATTTTCTGGCTCTCCTGTGAGTCACCTGTCTGAGTGCTGGGTACCTGGTGATGGTGATAGCTTCTGACCTCCTCAGATTACCTTGCCTGTGGGCATAGGATGCTCTATTTTAGACCTATGATGCCTGACTAGAGCTTCTGCCTTATGGATGGGGAAAGGTGGAAGAAGAGAGCCTTCAGCCTCTGGGTGGAATTCACCAGGGAGCTGGACAAATACTGGTGGCTTTCAGCACCACGAGTGAGACACCACGAGTGAGCAACAGAGTCCCACAGCTTCTCAGAGAGCAGTTTCCATCTCACTGAGCTCAGGATTCGGGAAGGGCTACGGGGTCTTAGTGTTCTTTGGAGTTTATATATTTTATTGAAGAGATGTTTCTTTATTATCTATCTAGCCTTAGGAGAATGTTCAGGGACTTTATATGATTTTTTAAAGTAGTTTTTTACCAGTTATACATGTTTCACTGGAAAGCAAGTTTATGGGTCTCCTCAGTGTGCCATTCTGAAAGCAGAAATTAAGCTGCGAAACAACACAAGCATTTTCATGGAGTAGTACGTTAGCTGAGGCAAGTCTGATGCCTTTCTGTTGCTTTGGTTCACAATTTTTTCTGCACTGTGATGTAAGTGTCCCTAACCTAGGGATTATTAAGCCTTGCTTTGCTTATTTTCAACTGGGAAACTTTGTCTTTGTTTTTATGTTGATTGCTAGCTTTGTCTCTCTGTTTTGAAAGAGTGTGCTCTAATTTAAATTGTTTATAATGTGTTGAGGTGCTCCTTATAGACTAACACATGCTCAATCTTGGTAAGTGCATTTCAAAGATTATCTAGTTTTGTGTTATTTGTATCATCATTCTTCATATGTTAGTTCAGTCACATTGTGCAATTTTTTCATTAAAATCTGTATCTTTATTTCTTCTTGCTTGATTTATAAGATAATGAGAAAGATATGCTAAAGAATATAATTTTGAAATTTTTATTAATCAGTGCATATTTGAAAAAGGGAATTAAGTGGTGCTTACATCTTTAGTAGTGTTTTTTGCTTATATTACTATTGAGTACTATTTTTATACTAATATTGCAATACTAGATTTTGCTTAGTAAAGTTTGTAATATATATTTTTTATCTTTTTAACTTTAGTTTTTGTGCTCTTATTTTCTTTCTTTCCTTCTTTCTTTCTTTCTTTCTTTCTTCCTTTTTCTTTTCTTGCCTTTTTGAGACAGGGTCTCACTATGCAGTTGAGGCTGGCCTTGAGCTCACTTTGTAGCCCAGGCTGGTCTCGAACTCGCACCAATCCTCCTGCCTCAGCCTCCCGAGTGCTGGGATTACGGGCGTGCGCCACCACGCCCGGCTTGTGCTCTTATTTTCAAAGTATATACTGTACATGGAGAAAAGAAAATATTCTTATTAATACAGTTTTGATATTTATTATCTTTTAACTGGAATATTCACCCAATTTATGTATTATAGTAATTGTTAATATGTTTGACTAAAACTTCAGTGTTACCATTCTTTTCTATTTATACTATGATTTCTTTCTTTCCTCCTGTGTTACTTGTTTTGGAAATCAAGTAATTTTCACAATTCTTTTCCTGGTCTGTTGGCTTATTAATTATAAGTCCACTTGTTATTCTTCCATAGCATACTGCAAGGTTCATATTATGTAGTCATACTTTATTAGAAATAATTAGTAGTGCTTTTGTAACAATTTTAGAACACTTTAATTTTATCTGGCCTCTCTTTTGTGCTCAGCTATGCTACATTTCAAGTTTATACTTTATATCTCATAAGATATTCTCATTTTATAAAATGGGTAGATGTATCTATACAGTTGCACTTTCCGTATCTGTGTTTCTGTCTGGCATCATTTTTTTTTTTTTTTCTGCCCAAAGAACTCTTCAGAAATTTAGTATAATTCTACTCGGGCCAATTCTCAGTTTTTGGCAGAAAATGTCATATCATCCTGATTTTAAAAACTCTAATGAAATTTTCATCTTGAAGTAAGTGTAGCTTCACATGCAATTGTAAGCAGTCACAGGGAGGGGAGCCGTTTCCGCTTTCCCTCCTCCCCCAGGTCTGCAGTGGGGCGGCTGAGCTGATAGATGCGACACCAGGCATCCCCAGCACCTCAAGGATGCTTCACGCTTCGTCGCTTCCATACCCCCTCCTTAATGCATGGCAACAAGAAACGTTTCTTGTTAGTTCTATCATTTTGTCATTTCAAGAATATTAATTTAATGTGTAGTCCATTTTCCATTTGCTTGACTATAATGGAATTCTTTTTTTTTTCTTTGAGACAGGGTCTTGCTGTGCAGTTGAGGCTGGCCTTGAGCTCACTTTTGTAGCCCAGGCTGGTCTTGAACTTGCACCGATCCTCCAGCCTCAGCCTCCCAAGTGCTGGGATTATAGGCGTGCGCCACTATGCCTGGCCCTATAATGGAATTCTTAAGGCTGGATAACTTATAAGGAAAGGAAGAGCTTATACAGCTCACCATCTGGAGGTTCAACCACATGGTGCTAGCCTTGACATGGCTCTGGGGAGAACCACGGGAGGATGGGATCATGGTGGTAGGGGTATGTGAGGTAGGTCAGGTAAGACAGGGAGCAGAGGGGCTCAAGACAGACTGGCTTGCTCTTTTGTAACCGCCATCTCATAGGAGCTAGCAAGGGTCCCATGGGAGCCACATCACTTCCTCCTGAGGTCAGCACCCTCAGTGGCCTCATTATATCACGCTAGACCACACCTCATAAAGGCTCCCCTCCACCTCCCATCACTGCCAGACCAAGGGCCCAGCCTCCCACAAGGCGAGGCCTTGGGGATGCACAGGGACCGCATCCAACACATAACATTATGTAAATGGAATCCTACTGTGTGCAGCCTCTTGAGATTGGTTTCTCCACTCGGCCACATTCCTGAGGTAGTCCTGCAAATGTGTGTGTGCATCAGTGGCTCACCCCATTCAGTGGAAAATCAGTTTGAGGAGGTTAGATTTATGACTCAGGCTGTGGTCTCTTTGGTCTATGTTTTGCTGATATTTGAAAAGAGTGTATATTCTCTTCTTACTTAGAACATATAAATAACAGTTCTAGTTGATGGCATTGTTCGTTTGTATCCTTGCACATTTTCTACCAGTTATTGGGAGGTGTGAAATATCCAGTTGTAATAGTGGATTTACCTAGTTCTCCTTTCAGTTCTATTTATTTGTGTTGTTATTTTGGCTGTTGTTTGGTGCATACACCTAAAGAATTATCTTCTTGGCATATCGATATTTATCATTATGTAACATTCCTGTCTCTGATAATTCAATTAAATTTAAGTGTTTTATTGACATTTATATCATTATCCTACTTGATACTTAAATGATATAACTTTTATCATTCTTTGAAAACAAGGCTTTCAACCTGCCTCCACAATTGCATAGTACTTGAAATGAGTGTGCATAAACAGGTGTTCCTGGATCAGTCTAAAAATGCTGTCTGCCAATCTGTCTTTAGGGGATATAGTTATTTTTAAAATTTATTTATTTGATGCAGTTCAGACCTGTAGTGATCCTTCCATCTCTGGCTCCCCAGTGCTGGGATTACAGGTATGCCCCATCAGCACCATTTGGCGGCCAGCATGGGCATAGCATGCAGTGCGAAGAATTGAACCTGGGTTCTTGTGCTTGCCAGGCAGGCACATAGTCCACTGAGCTATCTTCCCAGCCCCTAGGGGATATATTTAAATCATTCACTATTAGTGTGTTTATTGATGTGATAAGGATTAAGTTCACTATTATGTGCTTATTCTTTCTCTGTTTATTTTCTTTGTTTTTCATTTCTTTGCTTTGTTTTCTGGGAGTTTTGAGCCTTTGTACAAAAGCAATCTTGATTTTTTTGTGATGTATCTCTAACACAGCCTTGTCACTGGTTGTTCTGGGTAATACATTATTCACAATTTGTCATAGTCTCTTGGTGTCATCATTTTACCAGACTGAGTGAAATACAGAAACTTTATCTCCACTCCATTTCCTTACACTATCTCTCTTTGTAACATACTTGTCTCGAGTATTCCCTCAGCATAGATTTATAATCGTATCAGATAGCATTATAATTATTACTTCAAATATCAAGCATAATTTATAAAATTTAAGAGGAGAAACCTGTTACATTTACTTATATTTTCTTTATCAAGTTTGCTCTTCCTCCGTTATGTTCCAAGATTCCTTTCCATGATTTCCTCATAGAGAACTTCCTTTGACCATTCTTCTGGGCTGGGTCACCTCCTGACAAATGCTTTTAGTTTTCATTCTTTTGAGAATATCTTGATTTCATCTTCATTTATGAAAAATATTTTTCCTGAGCCTGGGATTTTGGATTGAGTTACTTTATTTCAGCAAATGAATCCGTGCCAATTCCTCTCGTTCATGAGAAATCTCCTATTATTCAAACTGCTTTCACTATAGATGTGGTGTCTTTTCTGTTTTCAAAGCTTTTCTTTGGCTGTGGTTTTCAGAAGCTTAACTGTGAAATGTCTGGGTATGTGTTTCTCGGTGTCGATTCCCAGTCATAGCTTTTTGACTTTGACATATCGGGGAGATTTCAGTCATCGCTTCAATAAGCCACAGTCTTCATCCCCTTTCCTTTTAAGATTCTAAAGACCTTAATTTTAGATCTTTCTTTGTAGTCTTACAGGTTTCTAAAGCTATGTCCATTTTTATTTTCAATCTGCTTTCTTCATTGAAACAAAAGCTTCTCCACCTTCATTTTCAAAGGACATTTCCATATGGGGAAGGAATTATAAATTGGCACTTATTTTCCTCAGACCTTCAACGTTTATTGTTCTACTATCTCTGGGATTTAATAAGTTTTGTAGAAAAGCCTTTTCTGTTTTTCTTCTTAAGTCAACACGGTGTTTTTGTCTTGCCTTTTTTTAGGATGTCTTTAGTTTTGAACCTGATGGTCTGAAGTGTCTTTGTTTGGATCTTTTTCAGTTTTCTGTTTGGGGTCTATGGGGCTTCTTAAATCTCCTATTTTGTTGGCTTTGTAAGTTTTGAAAATTTCTCAGCCAGTTCCCTTCAAATATTACCCTTGTCCCTTTTTCTCCTCTTTTCTTCCAAATGCATATTTGCCTTTTGACCAGGCCTCAATGCCCTACAGCTTTTTCTGTATTTTCTACTCTTTATTTCTTGTTGTGATTCAGTCTATATAATATAACAGCTGTATCTCTCACGTCAACAGCTTTCTCTTTTGATGTATTTTCTCTGCTCTCAAGACTGTGCGTTCCAGGGCTGGGGAGATAGCTCAGGGGCACAAGTGCCTTCCTGGCAAGTGCAAGGTCCTGAGTTCGGTCCCTGGTTCTGAAAGAAAAAAAAAAAAAGACTGTGTGTTCCTTCTTTCACTTATATTTTTAACTCATTTAATTTTAATATGTCCCTTTTTATATATTTCAATTTTTGTGCATAGACTGCTTCACCTCTTTATCCATTTCCTTTATGACCATGGTAGTATCTTTAGTCTTACTCTCAAAGAATGGTAAAGGGTGCATCACATAAGCGTTAAGTAGGATGACTATACAAATGTCAAAAAAGTGCCTTTAAAGAGACTCTAATATGTGGACTTGCCCTTTGCACCCATGAGGATATAGCTAGAGGGCCTTTGATGAACCAGGACACAGATCCTCATAGCACCAAGTCTGCTAAAGCCTTGGTCTTGGCCTTCCTAGACTCCAGAACTGTAAGAAATAAAGTTTTATTATTTATCAGCCTTCCAATTAATGGCATTTTGTTATAACAACCTAAATAAACTAGGACTTTCAATGGATTTTCCTTTTTTGTGTGAGATTTTGGTGCTTAGAAGAATTGCTGCCTTTGCTACTCTTTGAGGTCTTCTAACCACCTTTTTAAAAATTAATCTAGTTAGTGTTGTCACATCAGTATGAATACTGGTTTGAAAATAGTCTGGTGTAGGCCCGGTGGGATGGCTCAGTGGTCTAAAGCCCCTGCTTAGGAATGCTCAGGTGGCTTCAGGGACAGCGGTTCGATCCCCGGCACCACATGCTGTGCCAGCCCTGCCCTCAGGGCAGGCTGAGCCGGCCATAAGAATGAGTGAATAAACAAACAAAGGTTCTGAAACAAGAAAAAAAAAATTTTTTTAAAAAAATAATAAATAAATAAATAAATAAAAGAAAATAGTCTGGTGTATCATAAAGAAAAACAAAAGTCACCTATACCTACAAAATCTAAATACTTCAATTGGAATCTAATCATTGGAGTGTGATTTGATTTAGGACATTTCTTTATTTTTCTCACTTTTCTTGGTTTAAATATTCCTAATTAGATTTTTTCTTGTCATGTTATTTTTTAGGCTGAAGCTAGATTAAGACTTTTAGCTGGGTGTGGTGGCACATACCTGTAATCCCAGCAGTTGGGAGGCTGAGGCAGGAGGATTGGTGTGAGTTCGAGACCAGCCTGGGCTACAAAGTGAGCTCAAGGCCAGCCTCAACTGCATAGTGAGACCCTGTCTTAAAAAGACCAAAAAAAAAGACTTTTAGGTTCCTCAGATATAGAAAATGTGAGCTAGCTTCATCCCTCTCATAAGAAATGTAAAAAAAAAAAAAAAAAAAGCAATTCTAATGAGTAAAACATTCAACTATTTCTTAACATATATTGAACGTCAATTATATCCATTTCATTATATTGCATGTAAATATATTATATGTCAATTATGTCCAAATATGAATCTCAGCTTCCTGAATAAATCTTGGCCCTGCCACATATCAGGTAGACTAAGGCACTTTATACTTCAGTTTCTTCATGAAACATAGAAAAGAATCTGTCTCACGTGGTTGTTATGGTGGGTGATCTAAATGCATACAGTACTTAGAACAGTGTTCTAAGTGGTAAGTACTGAATTAATGGCTGCTAATCGCTATCCAAGATCCAGCTAGGTTTAACAATATAGTTTAATGGCACAGTGTCTCCCTGTCAAGCACAAGGTCCTGAGTTTGATTCCCAGTACCCCCTCCAAAAAAACAAAACCAGGGCTGGGGAGATAGCTCAGGGGCACAAGTACCTGATCCTTCAGCACAAGGTCCTGAGTTTGAGCCCTGGTTTCACAAAAGAATAAAATCAAGATCAACAGCTATAGTCATAAATGACATCAGTATAAAATTTATGCATGATACATATTTATGACTTAGTAGCGAGAAGCTTGATTTCCTTGAGAAATTTTCTAGGAGTTATCCATTCCTACAAAATTTTGTAATAACTCAGCATGTTTTATTTTGGTTTTTCTTTGCCTTTTGGGAGCTTGTAAATAGAGTGAGGAGAACCCCTCTTTTTTTTCTATTAACAGAAACAAAGAGGACTTATTTCTTCCCGCTGTTCAGAATTTATTTCCCAATGGTTGAATCATTCACCACTAGTGGACACACGCATCTGGATCTGTGTTAACCGCAGGGCTGAAGGGGTGAATAATGCTCCAGGTCTGCGTAGACCCATTAGGGTCGGACAGATAAATAGGAAACGGAAATGACACAGGCAATGGACCATATACCTTGTGGCAGGGAGTCAGATTTTATAAGGCATTAACTTTTTTTTTTTTTTAAGACAGGGTCTGCCTATGTAGTTCAGGCTGGCCTTGAACTCACTTTTGTAGCTCAGGCTGGCCTCAAACTCACACTGATCCTCCTGCCTCAGCCTCCCAAGTGCTGGGATTACAGGTGTGTGCCACCACGCCTGGCAGGCATTAACTTTGTAGTTCTCATAAAAACCATAAAGTTCAAACCTGGCAGCTCAAGTGGAACACTTAAATAACTTGCCCAGGGACCTACCATAAAGAGATGGATTTTAAACCATGTAACCCCAAATGCTGAGTCCATGGCCTCTTCGTTAATGTTAAAGCAGAGGAGAAAGCAGCTTCTTCATTTAAGAATGCTAAAAAAAGGGCCCGGCGGAATGGCTCAGTGGTCTAAAGTGCCTGCTTGGGAAAGCTTGGGTGGCTTCAGGGACCGCGGTTTGATCCCCGGCACCACATGCTGCGCCAGCCCTGCCCTTGGGGTGGGCTGAGTCAGCCATAAAAATAAGTGAATAAACAAACAAAGGTTCTATAACAAGAAAAAAATAAATAAATAAAATAAAAAATTCTTTAAAGAAAAAAAAAAGAATGCTAAAAAAGGCTCACTATAATTGTCTACTCATGGCTCAAACCACCTGTTAATTCAGGTGTGGGAACCTGGGTCAGGCGACTGCTTCTCCACTTATTTCTGTCAAAGTGGTCAGACTAATAATAGGTAGCCCTGACATTCTTACAGCAAGGGAAAACATGGCAGGGAACTATTTTTTGAATAGATATTTTTGAATTTGGTGAATCATTTTAACTTTCAAAATATGACTTGGCATTTAGACAGTAAAATGACTCAGCATCTCTTCTCTGTGGTGGACTAAGACTGGAGAGACACCCATATGTACATCCTATGATACTTTCAACTACTCTTGGGTTAATTAGCCAAGTCATTAGAAAACTGAGCTCCAAAGAGATTGACATCATGGCTTTAGCTCTTCAGAAGACCAGCGGCTTCCTTACTGTATGATAAATCTCTAAACCTAAGTAGTTGCCAAGGGAAATTAGTAATAGTAGGTTGGATGTGTCCTGTAGGAACAGGGATTATGTGCACCTGCTTATCACTTGGAAGTCAATTCACTGATTGGTTTAAAAAAAAAAAAAATTATTTATTTATTTTTTTCTTGTTTCAGAACCTTTGTTTGTTTATTCACTCATTTTTATGGCTGCCTCAGCCCGCCCCGAGGGTAGGGCTCGCGCAGCATGTGGTGCCGGGGATCGAACCGTGGTCCCTGAAGCCGCCCAAGCCTTCCCATGCAGGCGCTTTAGACCACTGAGCCATCCCGCCAGGCCCCCACTGATTGGTTTAATGTATAATAAAGTATATCTAATCAAAACGAGAGCCAGTTCAGTGGAAAATGTGTTTGTTTTTGCCAACCTTCAAATGAGTCTGTTTGAAATCTTGAATTTTACGCATTTTTAGATCTAGGAACTTCTCGTTTGAGGACATCACCTATTGGCTGGATGTAGTACTGCATTCTTAGTCTCAGCCCCTAAACCTACGTGGATACCTGCACCCTGGGTTGGGCAGCCAGGCACTCAGTCACTGAGGTGAAAAATCAGGCAGCTCGGAGAAGCTCGACTGTGGAAGTCTATGCTTCCCTCCCTATTGTTACTGTGATGTGAGCTTTTGAAAGAAACCCAGCACTAGAAATGGAACCGACTGTAGGTCTGTGCTTTGTGGTTGTTGCTGGAATCTGCACCTTATGAGGGCTCCTGGCAGCTTGAATAGGGATTGCATTCAGTTAGTTGTTCTCAGCTGAAGAGGCAAAAGTTCTCCACAGTCACTAATCTGAAAGTAAAAAGGGAGAATTCCTTAGTTTAATTTTACTTCCGCAATGCTACAGCTAATGACACTAGGAAAATAAATTTTCAAATAAAAATCTATCTTTCCCTTAACCAAGGCTTGGACAGAGGTGAAGGAAGATGAGGAGAGAGACAATAGGAAAATTCTCTGACTTGGCAGTTTGATAATTAATTATTTTCATTAAAGAAACAATTTCCGACTCAAATGAAGAAATTCTGTTCTTCTGGAGACACAAACACGACCTACCTGGTTGGCTGAGGTGAGTTTGTGTTTTGTGGAGCCTCACTGCTCCTCTTTTAGGAAATACATGGATAGGAAACCAGAATCGGAGCCCTGGCTGCCCTGGCAGTTAGGGTCCAGGGGGTGGTGGTGCTCTCCGCTCTCCTGCTCTTTGTCTCTTTCTCCTGAGTCAGTGTACATTTCATAAATATCTGTTCACAGAGCACTTTCCTGTGGGGTTTGTTTAATCTTGTTTAATTGGCTTTCTATTAATTAATAAGAAATAACTAGGTCATAGGCACGTGTGTAGAGTTAGAGGGAAGCTGTAGTAGTCCTGAAGGAGTGAGGCGGAAGGCAGAGTCGCAGTGGGACTTCCTCACGGTCTGCTGCTCCAGGCTTTTGTGGGACCTGGCGTTCACGGGACATGAACTCCAGCAAACGGCATGCCTCAGAGAGGGAGGGCTTTTGGCTTCATCTCGGGCTACCTTAAAGGAGCACTGTCCAGAACTCTTTTGGTCTTCACTTTTGCGAAGGTGCCCTATAGTACACAAACCCTGAGTCATTGCGCTTGCTTCCACAGGCTGCTCGGTACCGGGGCCGCTGGACTGTTTCGTGCCATCCCTTGCACTCCCAGCACATTGTTGGGGGTGCTTACGTAGTTTTAAAATATCCTTTCTTTCAACTTCCCCTGGGCTTCTGCTTTTCTATAATTAATTTGCTAAACTAACTACCGCAGCATTGTTTTTTCTTTCTTTCTTTTGGTGCTGGGTTGAGGATGGCAGAAGGAAAGAGAGGGAGGGGAGAGGAAGGGAGAGAGGGGGGAAGAGAGGAGGGGAGAGCGAGGCTTCATGCTGGCGAGTGTGAGAACAGCAGGACCTTCAGAGTAGCAATTATTTTTCTACAAGTAACTGCAAAGAAAGATACGGAAGCTTTGAAGAGGAAAGTTGGAGGCATATCTGAGTCACAACTTTGGGGGCTGTGGTTGTCAGGCGCTGTCCGTGATGGTTGTGCTCTGTGTACGCGCACACACACACACACACACATACACACACACACACACAACCACAGTGACAGATGACCTATTGAAATAATTTCAGAGCCCGTCTGTGGTTGCTACGACAACCAATGCTCTCTTGGCTTTCATCTGGCCATGTGACAGGGACTTTGACGTCAGCCAGAGGCAGAGTCTGTGAAGGAGCCGCACAGTCAAAGGCTGTGAGAATCGGGTGGATGCTGCTGCAGCGGCGGTTGCTTCCTGGGGTCTGCGGAGCATGGACTGCTAAGCCCTGCACTTCTTCTGCCTGAGGTAACCCGGGTGCTTTGTCTACAGTCCTTAGATGTGTCGAGAACTCACTGCTGTCTTCCCTCTCTCACCTCCTCCAACTTTATCCTCACGAGCAGTTATTGTTTTAGCCTGTGAGGAATGCGAAGCAGCATCCAGGCATGAATGTCATGCTCTGGAATTTGGGTAAATTTGGCTCAGTGTTCTGTGAAGTGGGTTAAAATATAATCGCCTTTCTTGCTCGGCGCTTGGTGACATTATCTAGAGATACGGACTATGCAGGTCGAGCCAAGCGTGTCCCTGTGAAGTCCAGGAGCCCTCTTTTTGGTCTGGTGTGGGTTTAAAACTCCAGCCATGCTGGCAAGTGTGTGGATAACTTTCCCCAGTCGCAGCTGCTGCCCGACTGCGAATCTGCCCCAACAGCTTGGAATTTGGTTTCCGTCTTGTTTGGAGCATTCATAATTAGCAGTGGTGGGAAAGGGCATTACACTTTGAAAGTTGGGGTTTTTTCTTTTCTAGGAGGCCTTTGGTGTTCTAAGAATACCCAGGAAAAACTGTCAATAGCTTCCTGTTTAGAGAAAAAGAATCCTGACTGAGCCAAGGCAGCAGGACCTGTGTGTGTGTGTGTGTGTGTGTGTGTGCACGCACGCGCGCACACGCATGGGTGCTTTGTGGCTCTTGGAAAAGAGTGCACATTTTAGTGTCCTCAGAAAAATTGAGCTAGGGAGAAAATTGTGGTGGATGGTTTTTTTAATAGTTAATTTAATATTTTTATTGTTTAAATTTAACAATGGTTATATTACATATTTTCATCATTGTGGATGGTCTTTTACTAAGCAGTCATGTAAGCTGTTTTTCAAAACTAGAAATAATTGCCTAGAAAAGAAAGTAAAAGCCCTTCAGCTAAATATATCATTGATGCAGTGTCTACTTTAACACAGATGTGACCCTCAAAATTTGTGCTGATCTTGAATATTTTGATAACTGTGACTAATAAAGATCTTTATATCTCTATCCCTAAAATACAATATGCTACAAATTGTTTTACTTTGTACTGTTGCAGTTCATTCCTCCCCCCTTCCCCCAGGTTTAATAATTTGGGTTTTTCTTTCATTGCAAGCAAACTAGGTTGTTTTGGGGCTTGGAATTGGATAAACTCTGCTACTAAAGTGAATGAAAGCCTAGGTTTATAACCTTGTTTCTGAATCTTATTGCTTTCATAGGGAAAAAGCAAGGGTACATTTTAGAGTAGTACATATAACATAGCTAGTATGCTAAGCAGTGGAAAAAACCAATTTAACTTGCCATACTATAGACGGATGATATGCAAATTATATTCAAGAGTGTGTTGTTTTTGACTTTTTATGTTTCTTTTTAGCCTCAGAATTCTAGCACTTATCATGTATTTTTACTCTTGTTGGAGAGAATTTCAAGTAGTACTTAGCTGCAGTGATAAGTGAATAATTGTGGTTCTCTCAGTAATTTCTCAGAAGCTTTCCATGAGTGGATATTCATTGTAGTTGCTGGCACTTAATATATCTGTTCTTAATCAGAATCTCCATGGAGGATTTTCAAAAGTCTTCTGTGCTTATATTCAAGACACAGCTCATGAAATATCTCCGTATTCAGTTGATCTCATAATTATAATAACTCAAAGGCCATATTCCTGCCATCCCTAGAAGAATGTTAATTGACCTGTAACATTTCGGTTGCACAAGGACTGAACCGATTAGCACTGCCATTTAAGAACACCGTGTTTGATGGATCCACTTGGATGCTTGCTCTTTTATATAAACACTTGAATTATGATGATAGTTTTTCTTGCTGCTGTCTCTGTGTTAATGTCCTAAGATGACTGTACTCATTGCTCTTGTGAAATGGACTGGACTTCAGAACTGTAAAATAGAAGAGATCAGTTCGATGTTATGACAAAATGTCAATGGTGAAGTTTAAAGAAAACAATCTAGGCCGTGAAAGCAGAGATGCTCAAAAGTCTACAGGTCTTCTAATAAAATAAGCAAGAACGACTCTCACCAGGATGATCTATTTACAAGAAGGCTGTATTGATTTCAAGGCCAAGGTTATTTCAGGTTCCAAAGATACAACCAGGAGTGATTTATTCCAGAAAGCTGGCTCTTGCATTATTAAATGCTTTGCGTATTGGTTCAGGGACTCTTAACTGTCTCAGTGCCATGGACCTGTTTGGCAGCCTGGTGAAGCCTATGGACTGTGAGCAGAATGGTATTTTTTTTAAATTTTATTTATTTATTTTTTTCCTTGTTTCAGAACCTTTGTTTGTTTATTCACTCATTTTTATGGCCGACTCAGCCTGCCCTGAGGGCAGGGCTGGTGCAGCATGTGGTGCCAGGGATGGAACCGCGGTCCCTGAAGCTGCCCAAGCTTTCCCAAGCAGGCACTTTAGACCACTGAGCCATCCCGCTGGGCCCCAGAATGGTATTTTAAAGTGCATAAAATAAGCCATACAGGATTACAAGGAAAACCACTTTTGTTGAAAATGCACTGACAAAATTTTTAAAAACTGTGGTATGTTCTTTATTGACAAAATGCATTATTATGTATATATACTCACAGTAGATAGAATAACTACATAATTTCGAAGTAGTGGTGAGTATAAATAGTATTTCAAGATTGGGTTGGTATATCTACAATTGTAATATGATGCAAAAATACCTATGATTTGTCTTGCCTGCAGTGTGGCAGGTGCTGTGGCTTGTGGCCTAGAGGTAGAGTGAAAGAAATACTAAATTTTGGTCTGAGGTTGTAAAAACAAAAATGTCGTATTTTTTTCTATATGAATTCCCTGGACCCTCTTGAATTCTACTTGTCCTGAGTTAAATGATCTGTGACTTAGTGATGCCAAAGGTCCCAGAGCTACTTTAGACTAAATCCACAACCTCATTCCCACATCCAATTTCACCACATCTGATTTCATTTTCTGGATGTGTGAATTTCACAGTATCCTCTAAATTCTGTGTGAAAAAGGATGACATGTTCCCTCAGCTGCTGTGACTTTTCCTTATTTTCCTCTTTAAATCCAGAACTAGTCATAGGTTAGCTGCACCAGGAAGCTCTCATTGCCTGAGGTGGGGTTAAAGAGGAAACTTGTACTATTAATATGGGCCTAGACTATAAGTATTTACAAAGGGGCTTTTATCCAGTCAGAAAAGAGAAGCAGGGAATATTTGCATGAAGAATGGTGGATGTCATAGGAGATCATAGCAGGAGGAAGATGTGCTTGTGACAGTTGAAGTGAGCATGAAAGACATGACATTGCAGCTGTGGGAACTACCTATGTGTGTGTATCAACTGACAAACTGTCATGGCTAGCTACTTAGAATTTATCCGGCAGAGGTTTCCAGGATGGAACACATTCAAAATTCAGTGAGAAACAGAGACATTTCCCAAGAAATTTGAACACAAGATTCTACTGGAGTATGGGATCTTCAAAATCAATACAGGAAGCATTAATAGTATTACTAGGCATGCTTTATGTGAATGACGTTGTCATTCCCTCCACCTCCTTGAACATGCATGCAGAAGGTATTGCCTAGTTTTCCTCTACATTCAACAGGGCAATTTTTTAGTCAGATGGCTGCAGTCACAGCCCTGCCTGTCACCTGTCCCTAGCCACCTTTTCTGTTACATCAGCACCTACCATCTCTAGGTAAGAGCAGGGAACTATGACATTTTCCACAAGCTGTTGTTTAAACCCAGTCCAAATCCTTCACATTCGAAATAGAAGCTTAGAAGTTCTTTTTCATGTGTTCTCAGAGGAGCTGTGCATGAGGATTTTCTCAAACATTTCCTACTCTGGATTAGAAAAAAAAAAAATAAACCTACCTGCTTTGGAGGTTAATGCATCTCTGCCAAGACCTCTGGCTTTAGGCTGTACAGCACCTGCCTCTTGGTAGTCGGTGTTTAAAATTTTAAGTTCAGAAAGGAAGGTGTCATTATTTTTTATGAAGTGAACTTTTATTTATATAGTCCCTTGTGATGGAAATTCAACTAGAAATAGCAGTCCAAGATGTAATATTTCTTATTGTTTCCAGAAGTGATGCCACAAAAGTTAATGCTCATTAAAACTTTGATATGAAATTATACAATAAATATTGAAATTCACTGGAGCCACATTCTCCAAACTAAAAGGAGTCTGTTCTTTTTAATCTTTCTGGTTAAAATTAGTTTTTAAAAGAGTATTTATTTATAAAAGTCTCTAATTGAAAATAAAACCCTTTACATGTAGTTTATATTAAGGTAAAACAGGATATACTCAGCTCATGGTGCAGTTCTATATTTGATGGGAGGAGAGATATCCCTGGTCTGAAAGATATTTCAGCTGTTGTTTTTCTTAATGAGAGGACTTCTCATTATATCAATAGCTTCTCAGTTGTGTTCCACTGACCCTAGGAAAGCCAAACTACCTTTGCCAGATGAATTTTTAAAATAATGATTCTAGATGTTGTGTGCTTTCATTAATTTAACTCCACTTACTAGAGGTTCAGGTAAAAGAATGCTGTGTCTGCTCAGCAGACTCATACAGACTCTCATGCAACTAAGACCACAACCTTAGTGTCAATTATGTGACCGTGTCGTCCCACTGAAGCCACCCCATCCTGCACCTTGCTGTGGCCTGCTGTGGGTCGGATGTGGCTGACATCTGCCTGAGCACAAAGATACGAACTGACTCTGCATCCACGGGGTCCTGTTAGCCACTTAGAGCCCTTCCCTAGTGTGCTCCTCCAGTGACACTTACACAGGTTTAGAGAATCCTAGTTACTTGGTAGACCTTGAATTTTGTTTTGTTGAGCTTATGCTCAGTGTTTGTAGTCAGTGTTTGTTGCACTCAACAGGCATGAGCACCTGATACACACCAGGCACTGGACTAGGCATCAGGGATGCTAGTGGAACCCAGTAGGCTGGACACACTGTCCTCCCATTCAAAGGTAAATGCGACTGGCAGGGACTGACTTAGGGAATCAAGTTCCCTTATGCTAATGCTCTCTTGTATACAAATAATGGGAACTGCCTTTTTTTTTTTTTTTTTTTTTTTTTGGTAGGGAATCCTTAAAGCGGTGCCAAAGTATATTTCTCTCAACTTTCCTAAACTGGCTAGGATCAGCTCAGCACTCTGGTAAGTAGTGCCCAACCCCACTGGCACAATACAACACTGCCCAGTGCTCACTCACAGGTTGAACTGGGAAGAAGAGCTCTGTCCATACAGTCACTTGGGCATTTGGGCTCCTCCTGTCAAGGAGTATGAGTGCAAATCCC
The DNA here is from genome assembly GCA_004027025.1 of Myocastor coypus. Classification (NCBI taxonomy): domain Eukaryota; kingdom Metazoa; phylum Chordata; class Mammalia; order Rodentia; family Myocastoridae; genus Myocastor; species Myocastor coypus. Next base: position 22,934 of record PVJA010005743.1, on the reverse strand, counting down.
ATCTCGGCCACTTGCTAGCAATACTTGGGGCGAGTTTCCAAGCCAGTCTCTTACCTGGTCGTTTGAGTAGCAAGTCAGGAATTCGAGACAGTTCACTTGGCAGAGTCCTTGACAGTGTCAAGTCCTATTTCCAGCTCTTTCTACCTCTGCTACTACTACCACTGCCAGCCCTCCCCGTAGCTAGAAAGACTTGCTGCCAGCGTTGAAGGAGATGTGTCCCTGGTGTTAGGATAATAAAAGCTGTGTGGTCTTCAAAGCTTTAAAAAAAATAATTACTTTTCCTCCCACAACAACCCAGTTTTAAAGATAAGGAAACAGACACAGAGCTGAAGCAGATTGTGTATAATGGATCCCTATAGATGCTGGGGCCCAGAGTCCTGGCCCTCTGCCGGCTATGTTGTATATAGCCTTGTAAGCGGGACTAGACTACATTTTCTCTAGAAACACTGTGATGGGGTATGGCAGACTGTTCCTTAGAAATGGGCATGCAATAATACCCAGCTCCATTTGGCCCTGCCTGGCTCCAGCAAGGGGTAGCTTCTGGCACCCATGCTTTACCTAAATGTTTTTCTTGTTGGGACAGCTGATGGGATGCCTTGTGAATAACACTGAGTGATGTCCACGTCTGGATTACAAGACAGTACGGCTTGTTTTTCTCTTGGGCTTTTCGTTGTCATCCATGGTCTTTGCTCTGGGAACAGCTTCTATATGGAGAGGTCACATCAATGTCTCAGCCTCAGCTCGGGTCTCGGCCAACATCAACGCCAGTGCTGGGCATTTGAGCCAGCTTTTAGTGGTCCAGACCTGGCCATGGGGTCTCCCTAACCTCCCCTGGCACTTAGTGGATCAGAGATGAGTTGTCTCACCGGATCCTGCCCTAAGTTATAAAATCATGAATAACGCAAAAGGATCTGTTTCAGATTTTGAGGTCCTGGGGATGGAGTCCAGGGCTTTGCCTGTGCTACGCGAGGGCTCTGCCACTGAGCAGCACTTGCATGCCTCTTTCCTTTAAATCCCTTAAGTCACAGGGTAATCTCTTTGGCAGTCAGAGTAGCCCAGACATCAGAGTGAAATACTGTCTAGAGGCCTCAGCTTCTAGCACAAAGAGACTAAATAGGCTAGGCTTCGAGCTAAGTGCCTAACCTAACTTCAAACAGTCTTCAAAGAAAAATGTGCTCCAGTTAGCAGCTAAATTATGAATGAGCTTAGGGACATGCTGGGCTTACACGTGGGAAAAGGTGCTGTACCTCATGATACTGTTACTGGTTCTAAGAGATTTAGGTTTTGTTGTTGCTCAGTGAACACACACCCCAGCCCTCTGCTGGCTGGGTTCTGTTCTGGCCCTGGATACTGTGCAGGTGGCAGCACTTGTGCCCCCGTCTACGGTCACTGCTGTCTTGCTTGTCCCTCTTCATCTCCCTCGGCCACACCTGTTCCATCTAATCTGCTGCCGGCATTCTGCCTCCTGGCCACTCGCTCTTGGCCCATCTCCAGGGCTTCTGGGCATTCTCTGCTCTAGAGCTCACAGTGAGGCTAGGGAATTCCTCCTGGCCAGGTGAGAGCTAGTGAAGCCTTTGTCCACTCCATAGAGCTACCAAGATGGCACCTTCCCACAGATATTTGGCTCCTGATACTCGGAATCTTCAGAGGTGTCCTTGTCCTTACTCAGGGAAGCATCTCTCGCCCTCGTCCACAGCACAGTAATGGGCACTAGACTGTCTTCTGGCTGGCTTGAACTGCACCCCTGCCTGATGGTTCTCCCACCTGCCCATGAGAAGACATTGGCTCATTCATTCAGCACGGCATGGAAATCTTTCTTTCATGTCCAAGGGTTGGCTGGTAAACCTTCTTCACTGGCTGCTACACGGCTCACCATGGAACCTGGGCAGTGTCAGCCAATCACCAGGCCTTTCAGTGGTCAGAGTAGGTCTTGCCTCATCCAAGATGGCTGAGTTCTGTGAGCACTGCAGAGTCATGTAGGACCAGAGAGCCTTTGAAAAGCTTCTCAGCCGGTGAGCGAGGCCTGGAAGCAGATGTGACTGAGGAGAGGAACAGACTATGATGTCCATCTCAGTTAAAGCCATGCATGGTACCGCCAGTCCCAGTGGGGGCTCATTGATCTCTGTGTATTTAGTGAGTAGCTTAGCTCCAGGGGCTATGCAGTGTTGAGGCAGCTTTGGAGAGGAAATGAGATTTGGGCCTTAAAGGGTGGATTTGGCATGACGGGCTGAAATGAAAGGATGATTCATGATGAACAACACGAGAAAATCCTAGACCAGAAACAGAATCCCCACACATCTGGAAGAGAGAAGTGGTTAAGAAAAGAAAACAACAGTGTAATGTAGAGAGTGGATCTGTGGAGGACGTCAAATTTACCACTGAAGCTAGATTTGACATGATGGATGCCAGGAAGCTAGCGGAATGTCAGGGGCAGATAAGTGAGGTGTGCGTCAAAGTGTTATATAGCATTTTAATAACCTGCATCTTCTGGTTCTAGCCAGTTTATGTTAAAAGCCTGAGTGTGTGTTAAGTGTTTGATTTGTCTCCATTTTGCTTATAGAGACGTCCTAAGTATTCAGCTTTCAAAATTCTTGAATTTTCTTTTGCCCTCAGTATTGTGAATGGCCTTTTAGACTTCAGCTGGGTGATGTTGGTGAGCAGAGCTGTGTACTGTCACAGCTTTAAACAGATAGTCTATTACTTCCTAAAGTCATATTTATGCAAAGCCCAATCCAGTTGAATAATTCAAGCTTTCATGACATTTTCTACAAAAACCATAGTATAATGATTATGTAATTATAATTTCTATTCACCATGAAATGCCTGCACATCACACCATTACTCTGAAAAATCTTTGCACAAAGTGACAATGGAAGACAGAATTAAGCTCGGTGGAAGTTTTAGTGTTGTCTTTGCATCATTTCATTGTGTCTGAAGGCTTTGAACACAGGGCATCAATGTGTATGTTTGGCACCATCAGAAGAGATTCTTGAGAAAAAAAAACTGATGCAAATCGTACACCCCAAAAGTATATATGATATGCGTGTGTGCAGTAGAGCTCAATGAGTAATCCTTGCACAGCTAACAAAAACATTTAGTGATCATTGTGGCAAAGTGCGAGCATTAGACACTAACGCTGCTATTGTCTAGTCTGCAGATGAATCCTCTCCCTAGGGCCATATACACCTGAAGGCAGTGCAATCAGAAATATGTTTTTAAGCTCGCTGGTTACCTAAATGTGTTAACACCATTGAGGACAGAGTCAGTGATCTCGGCTCTGACCGTGATGAGAAGCCTGCTTTCCACTTTGAAGATATCACTGGCCAGTGCTGCTGGCCGTCGTGGGTCCTGGGGACCGAAGCAATTTCTGTGTCCTGAGCCAAGGCCCATGCTACTGCTACTCCCACTTGGCTGTTAGGGAGGGAGAAGACAGGGTGCTTCGGTGAGCCCTGAGCTCTTGGAGGAGCCCACTTGTGGGGTGTCAGTGCTAACCATGCTCCCTCACTGGGGGACTTCACAAGGAACCTAAACAAACCTTTAAGGGAAAGTTGCAGTTTTCAAGAAACTATGTTTTGCTCTTATCAGAAGATATGTTTACTTAATCCAAGCCATTTAAGACAGACAAAATATGTGGGTCAAATTCTACTTTATAAGGACACTTATCAACATTTGCTATACTGCTCTCCCAAGATTCTGGTCAACTTCCTGCTGTAAGACTCCAGCATGAAGTAAGAGGTATGATAAATGATACAGCGAATGTTGAAATGAAAAAGAACTTTGTCACAATAAAACACACATTGTCATTAGTCCCTGTTGAAATACACCTTGCTTCGAACACACACTCTTGTCACTCTCTGGGGCAGCTCTGGAGTCATCTTTGGTGAGTGCCTAGGGCAGTGGTTCCCAACCTTTCTAATGCTGTGACCCCGCAATACAGTTCCTCATGTTGCAGTGACCCAAAACCAAAAAGTAATTTTGGTGGCTACTTCAAAACTGTAATTTTGCTACAGTTATGATTTGGAATGTACATACCTGATATGCATTATGTATTCTCATTGCTACAAATCAAACATAATTTAAGCATAGTGATTAATCACAAAAACAATGTTTATATGTTGAAAAATATTATTACTAATTCCAATAAATAACATTTCACCATGGTATAGCATGGGTTTAAATATGTATTTTCTGATGGCTTTAGGGACCCTTGTGTTTTGGCCATTTGACTGCCGCCAAGGTCGCAACCCACAGGTTGAGAACCGCTGGTCTAGGTGCACTGTCCTGGCCACCTCTGTGCGCTCAGTGGACTCAAAGCATTTACCTTCCTCACCATCTTGCCTTCAGGGAAGAGCCAGAAGTCACACAGCGCCAGTCGTGGTGAATAAGGTAGGTGAGGACATAGTGTTGGGCTTTTGTGAGCCTGCTTTTCTGCCGGTGAGTGCTCGGCAGCAGTGTTCTCTGTAGTTTTCAAGCTCATCTCATAAAGACAGAAAAGAGGACTCCAGAGCTGCTTCAGAGTGGCAAGAACAATAGGAAGCGTGTGTTGCAGGCTGGGGGGGGGGAGGAGATGAATGCAGTGTGTCTTTAACCATAATAATTTTAACATAGTTTAAGTACCATACACTGCAGCTGCCCTATAAGTTATGTTCCAGACACCCCGTGATAAGCAAAAATCAGCAAGCCAGTAGTGTTATATTTATTTTAGTTTTATATACATTTTAAGGCTTTATAAGCCCTTCCCACACTCTTATAAACCTTTCCCACACTTTTAAAAACACTTCTAATGTTCTTAACCATTTTCTAAAGTCATAAACCTATGTAATTTTAACAGCAGATGTATACTGTACAGTACTACAAAACCCCACGATATAGTGAAAAATGATAAATAATTTAGATTAATATTTTTTTGAAAACCCACAAAACTGTGTCCGCAAAAGTCACCCTGAAAAACAGCAAGGGACTGCTGAACACGTTCATGCTGAGGATTCGTTTATTTTCCCACATTCGATCTCCACGCCCACTAAAGTCACTCAGCTGGCTCTCTTCTCACGAGTGCAAGGCAATGACTGTTTTACAGTTTTGAAGCAAGAACATTGAAAAGTAAACCTAGGCTGGAGAGATAGCTTGGTGTTCGAAGAGCCTGCTTGGCAGACGCAAGAGCAAGGACCAGGGTTGTGTCCCCGACACTGTATGCTGTGCCAGCTGGCCCTTAAACCAGGTATGGTGGCACACACCTGTAGTCCCAGCACTGGGGACTGGAAGCAGGAGGCTCACTAAATAAATAAATAAATAAATAAATAAATAAATAAAATTTAAAAATAAACCTACCTTCTCTCCCTTTTTGTGTAAGGTCTTCAACTAATAAGAGTCTTGCCGGGCGTGGTGGCTCACGCCTGTAATCCCAGCACTTGGGAGGCTGAGGCAGGAGGATTGGTGCGAGTTCGAGACCAGCCTGCGCTACAAAAGTGAGCTTAAGGCCAGCCTCAACTGCATAGCGAGACCCTGTCTCAAAAAAAGCAAAAAAAAAAAAAAAAGAGTCCTGTTAAAACTCCTAAAATAATTGATGTCTTTTAGGCTTACACAAACCAGCAAAATGTATACAGGGTTCTGTGACTTAGAGACTTCAGATACGCAGCAGTGTGTTCTTTGTGTTCTTGCTGGTGAAGAGACTGGGTACAGTGAACTGAAACCCATACTCACTTGCTGTCACCTACTTCAACTATAGTCAGGACAGTTTGATGTGATCACTTGGCTTGCCATTGTGCTTATAAAATAAAGCCAGTCAGAGTCAGGTGCAGTGGAGCACCCTGCAATCCTAGCACTTGGGAGGCTGAGGGAGGAGGATCACAGTGAGTTCAAATCCAGCCTGGGCTACACAGTGAGGCCCTGCATCAAAAATAAATAAATGCATGCATGCATGAATGAAACCAGTGAGCCAGGGAGGTTTTCTGGCCTTAGTGGTGTGCAGGCAGAGTTACATTAGTCTTCAGTTAGTATTCACTTTAAGTAATGCAAGGACAGAGTGAATATATGTTTATGGCACAACATTTTGGAAGACACAGAAGGAAGAAGGAAAGAACTTATTTTTACTCTGCATGGTGGAGATAATCACCACTACTTCTTTTTTTCTTTCTTTATTTATTTACGTATTTATTCTGCAGAACCAGGATTGAACTTTGGCCCTTGCACTTGCCAGGGAAGCACTTATTCTACTAAGCTATCTCCCCAGTCCCAATCACTACTACATTTTTTTTTTTTTAAGGTTGTGTGCGCTGTTACCTTGTTTGTTTTTGGTCATTTTTCATATTTTTTTATTGATTTTTTTGGTTGAACTGTTTTCACAGGTTTTATTCTTTTTTTGGTACCAAGGACTGAACCCTGGGCTTCCAGCTTGCTAAGCAAGCATTCTACCACTGAGCCAAATCCCCAGCCCCCCCAATTACTACTACTTTAAAATTTTAAAAAAATTATATTTAATTTTACTCCAACCAAAGCAAAAACTTTGAAATAAAACTGAGGATTTGAACTTCAGATAAATTTTCTTTAAGGCAGAAATTACTTGTTTCTAACTAAACAAAGTGTCTAAAAATTAAAACCAACCAGACATTAAGAGATGAGGGATTCACTTTTTGAAAAACTAGTTGTGATCATAGGCTTATGTTTTCAGATAGCCAGGCTTAGGTAACTAATGATGATCAGAGAAGAATACCTGGATAATCAAACAAAAACACCCTTGGGGAGAGTCCCTCAGTTTTTTAAACAGAGTTCAAAACATAATTCCACTTTCAGGGTTATTCTCCTGGATAGTTAGATGAAGAGAGAAATCTAGAACATAGGCCAGGGTTACACAGGCCCTAAGGAATGGTCAGCAGCACGCAAAAGGGATGCAGGCCTCAGGGTGGGGCTCGAAGCACCCCTGGGGGCCTCGCTGTCAGCTTCTGACACCAGACCTCAGCTACTCCCCTCACTGCTCAAGAACCCTGCTGCATTTTAGTTTGCTTCCTGTTGAGACCAAGATTATCCTTCTGGTGTATTTCTTTCTTCTAGAATTTCTAATGATGTTTTTCTTCTCTTTAAGTTTCACAAGAAATGTAAATGCACACTCTAAGTATGCTTAAGTGTCTTATCATAGTTTACTTTTTGATATTCAGTTATTCAATTTGGTCATGGTAATGTGGCTATGCTTATGGTCAGTATAGTCAGGGTTATGGTAGGTCATTTGGAAAGTACAGAATATACAGAAAAGTTCAAACCCTGATCCCACCAAAAGACAAAACAAGCAAACAGAGTATGAAGAAAAGAAACACTACTCTTAGTTTTCTGTTGCCTGAAGACAACAACTACTAATATTTTAAACAGCATTGCATTGAATTTTTCTTTACTCAAAGAAAACAGGACTCCAGGATAGAACTGAGTGTGTGGGATTCTTGCTGTTGTTTCCTGTCAGAGAGGTTCTTCTCTAAGCCCCTGACTCTTCCAAAGGGCTGCTTCACTAAATCTCTAGACCTCCCCTTGTTTAGATTTATTTCCAGTTTTGCTGGAGTATGTTTGTCATTTTTTCAAAAATGGCAGAGTGGTATATTCTTGTAGATTTTCACTTTTTCCTCATAATTTAAAAAAAAAAACCAAAAGATTCAAAACAACTTTTCATAACAATCCAAGGACTGTATTCCATTCTTCGCTGGCTACCTAAAAAGCATGTGCTGCCATTTTGCTAGGTAGACTTTACCCTCCTTCGTGAGCTCCCAGGGTCTTCTTGTGCTGGAAGGTCGTGAATTTCTCCAAGAGGTGTGGCCAGATACCCTTTGTGTGTGTTGTTCCTCTTCAGGTTTCCTGAGTCCAGTCTCCAGGTTTACTCAGCTCATGGAAACATCCTTCTGTTATTTCACTGAAATACTTGTATTCTCTGTCATGTTTTCTCCACTTCTCAGTCCCTTAGCCCAAGCATGTCATCCACCTTCTGGGTCTCTTGCCTATGCTCATAGCTTTTTTCTCATAGTTTCTCTCCGCTGGTGGGGTTTCCTTGGCAGCTAGGTAGGAGCAATTTCTGGGCTTCTCCTTATAAGAGGTGAGGCTGGTACTTAGGCTCATGGAGACACATGAGTGAAAATTACTGTCGCCATAGGAAGGCTTTGTTCTTAGAGATGAACCGTGAAGTGCCACCTTCTGGCAGAGCGAGGGGCCAAAGCATGTTCTGCAGAATCCTTGCGTTAATTACCTCCAGTGCTCTTTCTTCCGGTGACCCGAGGCCCAACTTCCTCAGGGCTCTGTTATGAAGAACATATCTCACCTGCTCATCAGCTGTCTCTGAAGTCTGTTTTGTCTCATAGTTTTTATTGGCTCGACTCAAACTTATCTGTTTGCAGTTTTCCAGAAATTCCCTGAATTTTTCATCTACTAGTGGTAGCCTTTCCTGCTCCCCAGCCCTGCTGTAGATGTATTCTTTGCCATGCAGGTTGTGAGCCCACAAGCATGGTCTGCTAGCTTCAAGGAAGGTGCTGCTGACATCCAGGAAGGGCACCTTGGGCCTTGGGGCAGGGCTGTCACAGGCTCTGTGCTCTCCCAAACTCTCCAGGGGTCAGTTTTTCCTTTTCTCATCACTGAAGACAGCACTCTCAACCCTGGCTCTGGCTGGCTCCATGGTCAAGGTGAATCATTCCTACAGAGATGACAGAGTACAGGAGCATGGGTCACCTGGGCCGGGGCCACCGTGAGACCTACAACCTCTGCCTGGATACGTACTACCTCAGCCTTCAGGACTTGCTGCTGCCTGTTTCCTGGCTTCCCAGGTCTTGCATAATACAGCCCTGTATAAACCCAGCTTCTGACACACACTGGCCACACCATTCTACAACTCCCCGGCCATCTCCTCCGTTAAAGTCTGATTTCCTGGAGGATGCGCTAGGTGCCTTGTTTTGTGTTATGCAGTCAGTATGCCCTACTCACGCTGGCATGGAGGACGAGACACAGACTAGATAACCAATGGGTAAACAGAGACTTGTGATATCTTGGCAATGACCTTGGAAAGAGGCGTGCTGGTTTTCTTTACTGAATGAGAGACTACTGGCTTTCTTTAGGAAAAGCAGCTCTGGGAGGCCGTGTCACACAGGAGGGGTAGTATAAGGGTTCAAAGGCAACCTGGAGCCAGTTTTGGGGCTGCACTGGTGGATGTTGCTCAGAGAGGCTGTCCCTAGAAATCCCTAGATGTGTTCTGTCCTTGTGTGCTGAGAGGCAGTCTGACAGCAGGGGTCTCCTTTCATGCCAACTCTGTGAGTACCAGTCTTATGATAGTGGCTAGCAGAAATACTGGTGCCATAGATCGATAAGTATTGTGAAAGCTCCTTTGTGGTTCTATATAACCCTAACAAGAAAATGAGGTCTGAGGCTGTGGGCACTCTAACATCACCAGTGTCACAGGGCACATCAGTCCCACCACAGTAAGGAGCGAGTCGCTGGGTCAAAAGGACATAAGCAGGGAGGCTAAGTTGCCCATGGCACAGAGTCCCAGCTGGCCAGAGCTGCTGGGTGAGAGGACAGGAGCACAACCTGGCCGGACTCCCAGCTGGACTGGTGCTCTGAGGAGAGGTGTCCTCACGTTGAGTGCCACAGACTTCCATCTCTACTGACTGCCAAGCCCTGTCACTGTGATGGTTGTTGCAAGTTGTATCCTGCGAGCCATGTGTCTCTTTTCTTCGCCACGTTTTCTAGCTTCATAGGAATAAATCAACCATCCCGTAACACATGAGTAAGAGTTCTGAAACCAAATCTCACTTCCCTGCTAGTTATCCTGACCATTTCAGAGCTCCATCTTTTTTTTTTTTTTTTTTGGATTGGTTCTTTCTTTTTCTTTGTGGGGGTAGTGAGTTAATGAACTATGAACAAAGGAAGTTCCTGTTTCAAGAAGGTTTTGTAGTGATGGGGAGATAGCTTGGCAATCTAAGCACCTGCCTGGTAAACTCAAGGACCTGGGTTTGTTCGATCTCTGGTACCGCATATCACGCAGGCCCAGAACACCGGGCACGCTGTGCTCTCCATGAAAGCAGATGTGGTGGCACCTGCCTGGAGTTCCAGTGCTCGGAAGGCTGCAGCAGGAAGATCATTATGAATCAGAACTGTATAGCAAAGCCCTGTACCAAATAAATAATAAAAAAGAAGGCTTTGTAATGTGGAAACATTCTCTGTTCAGTTTTTTTTTTGTTGTTGTTGTTGTTTTCCTCCCGTCTACTCAGCCTGCCATGACAGTGAGAATTGAACCAAGGACCCTGTGCTTGCCTAAGTTTGCCTAAGCAGACACTTTAGGCCACTGAGCATCTTGCCAGCCCTCGGCAGTTTCCTTCATTGCAGGCTCCCGTTTCTCTAAGTTGGGGTACCCCTATTTCCAGGAAACAGTGGTCATCAAGACAGCTCTGCTTTGTGGGAGCATGCCAAGGAAACTTCGATCCTGTCCTCTTCCCCTTTGATTTCTGTTCCCACACTGCTACCTTGAGGAAGGAGCTGCAGCCGAGACAGAGCCAGTTCGCCTGTGCCTCGTGAGTCACTGAATTCCACTCTTGCTCCCTATTTATAACCTACTGGGGATTTCTTGGCAATGTTTAACAGGCAGATGACTCAGGACCTGTTCCTTGTCACAGCTCACCCCCCCAACTCCAGAATTAGTCACTTCCCATTACCTACCTTTGAGTAAGTCAGTCCTGACCTCTCATTACTGGGTGAGAGAACCAGATCCTGAGGGAGTGGCTTTCCACCCAAGAGCATGTCGGGATCAGAATCAGATCCACACCCCCGCAGCTGTCTTCCCTCCCCCTTTACCTTTTTGTCATCTTCCATTAGCCTTGGCCGGGCTCACAGGGCCAAAACATAGAAGGTGCACTCTGTTTGTGCAAGCGGTCCTGTGTTTAGGAAAGGGAAGTTCAGCCGTAGACTCACACCTGGAGAGAATGCCACAGCACCGGGGTGCACATTCCTTTAGTCTAGGGTGTGGCTCTGCAGCATGGGTGTCTTGCATTAAAAAAGAAAAAGAAAAAGGTGGGAAAGGGAGGGTAAGGAGGAAAAGAAAGGCCCCATGTGATGCGCATGTGCCAGGGGCTGAGGGCTGCTGACCTTCCATTCTGACGGTGTCTGAATGGAATGGACTGCCACGGGCCTCCCCCATTCTGCACATGCAGCCTCCCGAAGACATGTATGTTCGCCAGGATGAAAGTATTTTGTGAGCAGGGAGGGGCGTTTGCACGAGTGGGCGGTGAGCTCAGTTCTTGTGGACATAGAAGGCTCTGGGAGAGGACGGGCACAGTACGTGCCCCTGTCCAGCCTCCCACTCTCGGCCTCGAGCCCAGGGACTGCCCCATGCATCCTTCACAAGGTGAGGCCCGAGGAAGGCTAGCTCTAAGATTGCTCTTTGGTAAACACATTTGCCGGGGGAATGAAAGCTATGGTGTTTTGTCCTTGGAAAATTTCTCAGGGCTTTTAATTTGTGGCAAATCTTTAAGAGGAGGCCATGGCAAAAAGTGTTTCCCAGATTTGATCATGGAGCACTTTCTTCCTGGAATCAGACTCATTTCCTATAGCTCTCAATCCCAGGGGCTTCTGCTTTCAGGCCCCTTCCTCAGAAGCCCCTCCATGGGGCGAGGCCTCCTTCCCAGGTTCCTGCCTTCGGGTAGAGGCCTGAGGTGAGGATGGGAGGTAGGAGATGGTAAGGCCGGCCCTGCCTTGATCACATTCTCCTGGCACATAGTTGACACTCCAAGTACCATTGGGTGTTAACCGGATGCACGGATGTCCCAGCTCGTGCCTGCTGCCCTGCTACCATCACCAGTACCACAGTGCGTGCAGGGGTGAGTTCTCACCAACCCACATTTGTTTAGAGGGCAGTGTTCTCCCGAGATGATTTTGTGTGGACCCAAGAAGCAGGAGGCGTGAGTCATCCTAGCTCTGTGCCTGCGCACTGTGAAACAGTCATGGACCGAGATTGCTGAGAGCAAGCTGCCTGCTTGCATACAACATAATCCCAGGGATTCCTCTGAGAAGCAGACCCATCTCTTGCTATCCTGCCAGGCTCTTTGTACCTAGTGCAAAACTGTGCCAATCCAGGCATGTGACAGGGAAGGCTAACTGACATAAATTTTGTCATGATCAGCTTTACAAATTTAAATGGAGAACTGGAACAAGAATGTGCTGCGTTCCTTGGTGATTTCTTAGGGCTTAGTGTTTATTTTAAGCAAGTTCCCGAATAAATGAAGTTTTCTTCTGTGCTTCACGGTGCTGCACCCTGGGAATGCTCCACTGTTGTGGGAATTCTTGTCCATCTTGCCTCCTTCGGGAGCTTTCTGACTGGGAGGCGTCACGGTGCCGAGAGTCTCTGGGCCCATCAGACATGGTGGCACGTGCACTGCTGTGTGAGGGCCGTACCTTGGCATTGCTGGTGCATGCCACATGCACCTGCCTGATGGCACTGTGGCCATGCCACCTTCTGCCTTTATTTTGGGGTGAGATATGGGCAGAAAGAGAAACAAGCAACTTTGAAGAGGAGGAATTGGGACTTGCGCTAGTCACAAATGCAATGACAACAAAGGGACTTTGTGTAAACTGTGCACTGCAGGTTCTGTTTCATTTGGGGAGTTAAATTTAAACCCTGTTATCACTCAGGACAATATATGAAAATGTAGCAACTATATTTTCTTAAACTGGGTTCAAAAGGTAATCTACAGATTTTATCTGTTTTTAAATTTTAAGCTTTTAGTGTCCTCAGCCAGCATAAGGATGAATCCACACCTAGTCTTAGATGAAAAGAAATTCATAGCTTAAAAAGAAAATGATTTGAAATCGTGATTTCTGGGAAACATGGCCTGTGGCTATGGCTCTCTCTGCTCGTTGCCTTGAGAGAGAAAGTCAACCTTGGAAGTCTGAGCTGTCTGCCAAGTGTGTCAGGAGCCTTGGTCGCCAGTGACAGCTGGCGCCACAGGCAAGTCACTCGCTCTGAGTTTATTTTTTCCTGGTAGAGAAATAGCAGCTACTTGCCAGCCTACTGCTTTGCAGGAAGCCAACCAAGAGTTTGCATAATGAACCTGTCATTTCCAATCGTTTATTCAGCATAAATTGTTGCCACCCAAGAGCAAGAAAGAGCCTGCTTACAGGGAAGCTTTGTATCATGGGAGAAAAATCTAGAAAAAGTAATATTTGTGCTCAATTTGGCTAATGATTATAGTGCTAAGTTCCCCTCGAGGAGATCTCCATAAGGGAGCTAGTCTACATGCCGGGCATATTCAGCTGTTCAAAGCAGAATAAGAAATCAGTCCTGGAGAATAATCAACCCTTGTGCCCTTGGCCATTCCTAAGCAGCCTGCCGTCTGCATGGAGACATTATTTTGGTGTCAGGAAGAAAGCACGGTAACACACAGCAGGTGTTTTGAAATTCAAGGCTGTTTTCCTAAACTAAGTGGCCATAATGTTTGCCTTTCTGGGATCTAATGTTCCCTAGTTTATTCCAAACAAACCTGGCCTTAGGGGCTCCTCTGCACCCCATGCTCAGCGACAAGAGCAGGGGCTGCATCAGGCTCTCAGCGCCTTTTCCTCCTGCTTGAACTCTCCTGGGTGACAGTCTCCCTTTGTGCCTGCCGGCAACATCCCGAGCCCTGCGAATTCTAGCAGCCCTGCCTGCACGAACTAGGCATCTCGTTCCAGTCCACCCAGCACAAGGCTCATTTTGTTTGAAATCTCGCAGTGCTTCTAACTTCAGAGATGTAAGCAAACAGGGACATACATTTTTGAAGCCATTTATTAGAGTCAAAATTAGGAATTTTTTAACTTTCATACAGTTGAGCCCATGGAAAACACTTTCCCAGGCCAGAAATTTGAGAACCTCGTAGTGGGCTGGCTATGGTGTGGACCAGGATCTGCTTATCATCATAGAGGAACAGGGTTGGGGTTCAGAGGGTGGCCCAGGTCAGCTCCCATAGGCATTTCCCTTAGCACTAGAGCCATGCCAAGCATCTCATCCACTGTAGCAGACCCACATGCAAAATGATTGCTCAGCTCACCCCTAAGTGGTGGTACTACTTAGTCACAAATAACACTGCTGAATCCCTTACTCTGAAGTAACAGATATGCTATCCTCTGGAGTGACTTCAGTTTATTCTCAATAATCTACTTTGTTGCCATTCTATATCTCGATTTTAAAACTCCGAAGCCAGGCAGGCCTGCCCGTTTCCAAGCTAGAGATTCTGATAGTTGGTGAGGAGAAAAAAGTGATAGATGGATCAAGAACAAAATGGTAGCTGGTAAAATGGCAAGATGTCCATGCATACCAAAAACTAAGTTGCAGAGCTATAGAGTTTCTTATGAGATTTCTCTAAGTTGAGTAGGAATAATGTGTGTGTGTTGAAACTTCTTTTGAAACTGATAAAAGTTTTGGTCCCCTTTTCTTTAAAATGTATGTATAAACACACACAATGTAAAAGTTCAGAGTAAGGAGCGTTCACGCATACAAACACACATGCTATCACATGTAGAAAAAATTCCAGAAGGATTATGTACCTAGATTTTAATCACGCTCTTTAAGGGCTAGGATTCCTGTTAGCCTTCTACTGCTGTGACAAGATCAACGTAACCAAAGAGGAGAGGTTTGTGTCCGCAGGTGGCCTCAGCCACTGCTCTCTCACCCTGTGGACGTAGCCTGTAAGCTCAGCACTCCAGGTGGGAGCCGTGCAGGGGTCGGGGGAGGCCTGCTTGCCTCAGGGGGCTGGCAAGCAAGGTGCGAATGGAAGAGAAGGGGCCACTGTCTTCTCAAGTGCCCTGGTGACCTGGGCCCCTTCCTCTTAGGGTTCCATCCCTCGATAGGTCCACAGGCTATGAAGGAAGAATTCTGCACATGGCCTCTGAGGAGAGACATTGGAGACCAAAGCTACAGCAGCCACATCCATGTTCCGTGTTCTCCTGTAGGCTTTTCCCTGTACTTCCATTTTCAATGAGCATGTGTTATTTCTATAATGAAAAAAAAAACAAATGTTAAAGGAAGGCCCTCTGTTTCCAATTTGAAATTGAATTTACTGTTTTTTGTTTTGTTTTGTTTTTCTCCTACTAGACAGGCTTCTGATGCTTTCTGGTGTCATGACCCAAAGACAATAGCACTCTGAAAAAATTCAAAGCACACCTCTGTGAATGCACTGTATTATGTCAAAGAAACATTTCCTGAAAGTTAAGAGTAACTGAAAGGAGGTGTTGGGTGGGGTGCAGGAGACCTCAAAGAGTATTTCTGACATTTCCTGTGCAGTGCTGAAGGAGGTCCTGGGCGGAGCTCGTGGGGGAACCTCACAGCTGGAGGCAGGTGCTCCCCAAGGAGCACGGGCACTGGGCTACAGGAGACTGAGCAGAAGGCTGCAGTCACAGCTGCGTGCTAAGCGAATCACCCTCAGGCTCTTGGAAATGACCTCTTAATCTTCACCTCAGCCAGGGTGCCCTAGCCTTCATGAGGTAGGGGGATTTGCCTCCCCCACGAGCACCTGCTAAAGAAGGAGAGAGGAGCACCTTCGCACAGAGCAGCACTGGCTTCCAAAGACCCTCTGCTGGCCTTGGCTGCCTCGTCCTCACATTTGCACCACTCCTCGCTTCTCTGCAGAAGGCTCCTGTATCTGTGGTGATACAGGCTAGCTCTGGGCGTAAACAAGGGAGCCAGGGGCATCTGTCTTCTCGCCAGAAAGAAGCATTTAATCGTGCATGCTTTGTAAAGGAATCTGTCCTCTTGCAGCCTGGTTGACGCCTGGCACAATCTGAGTTTTTATACTTATTGGATTTGATGACAGTTGGAGACCCCAGTAGTTTCCAATGCTAAGGACACTGGCTTGTCCTTGCTAGGACCTCCACCTTTGAAGTGTACCCCCCTTAATTTAGTGTAGCAACCACAAGCACAGCAGATCCTGCGCAGGTCCTTGGGTCCACACAGTGTGCTGGGGAAGAGAGGACAGACCTCTCCCCGCCCTGAGCAATCTGAAAATAGAACTGGCAGCCCCTGTTTGTTCTCATTGGGTGTGGTGTAATTCCTTTTGCATGCAGGGCAGAGTGTAGAAGCCCAAGTCAGGAAATCATATTTTACATCTTGCTCCATGAGGTTTGGACCAGAGAAAGATAGCGATCTCTTTGCATGTCTCTTATGTAGTCGATAGGTTTCTACATATCAGTCCTCCTCGTTTCCCTTTTCCTGGCACCTTCCAGGCCCCAGGCCCTCTCAGAAGGTGGCCTCTGTTATAAACAGCCCCCATGTTCAAGCAAGAGCGACCTGGGTTTGAATTGTGATGTAGCTGCTTTCTGGCTGTGGTTTTGTAAAATGTCTCACTTTCTCTTTACATCTGCTTCCTCTCGCGGCAGTATTAACATCTACACGGCAAAACCATTAGAAGGATTAAACTGGGTGTCAGATGGAAGGCACCTGCTGTGCATGGAGCGCTCCGGGCACGGCAGCTAATGAGATCATCAGCGTGCCGTTAGCACTCCCACTTCAAGCCACGCCACACCACAGCCAACCAAGCCAACCCCCTCCTCCGCCTTCCTGGGTCACTGGCTGCCAGTGGCTTGCTCTCCTGTACCCCTCTTCAGCAGACGACTTCCAGGGAGGTCCATATGCACCGCCTCTGGCATCCTCAGGGACCCTAGCCACTCCCATTTCTTCAAAACCAACGTTCTGACAAAGGTCACCAGTGTCCGTCCCACTGCTGCTACCAAGCAGCTCTTCTAATCAGCAGGAAGAGCTGTTCCCTCTCCTCAGTGTGTTTACCCTCGGCTTCACAACACCCAGTGTCCTTGGTCTGCACCTGTCTCTGTGATGCCATCTCCTTAGTCTCCGTCGCTGGAGTGCTTGGTCTTTAGGTGTTTCGGGGATCCTGGACTTAGACATTTGTCCTCTTCCCTATGGACCCTTATTCGCACGTGCCCAGCCAGTCTTATGGCTTTCAATACTATTTTTGTGCCAGTAATCCCCAAATGCATGTTCCCAGCCAGAAGCCTAGTTTCAGAATTCACCCTTGCACTATCACAAACCCCTCCTGGAGCAGCTAATGGGGACCTCAGCTTGGGAACTCGTGTTTCAGTTCAAGTGTAGAAGAAGGAAAAAGGCTGACACCCCAGGTTGAAAGCACTCAGGAGGAACTGTCTTGTTTGGGGATGGGGGAGAGTTAGGTTTCCCTTATTGAGTGAGGGCTACTCAGGTTGGGGAGGTAACAGCTTTACTCAGCCTCCCCATTTAAAAGTCCAGCTCAGTTTTGCTATGATTGGTTGGCAATTGTATCCTTCCAGTTTGGGCTGAAGCCAAAGCCTTGGCGTCATCCTTGACTGCTTTCTTCTGTGTTGTATGACCTGTCAGAAAACCCTGTTGGCCTTCAGACCACACCCAGACTTCCTCGATACTTCCTTAGCGTGATCACAGCTGTTGCTCAAGGCGCCCTGTTGGGAACCCATACTCAAACTGTTGCCACCAGCATTCCCGGTGCCCCACCCCAGTGTTCCCTCTAGCATTGGCCAACTTTTCATATACCATGCATGTCCTTAGCCCGTTGTTGTTTTTCTTCTGGCCTCGGGTAGGATGCCCTGCCAGGTATGTAGAATACATGCAGTGAATAGATGTTGGATGGATGCCATCCTACAGGGAGGGAAACCGAGGCCTAAAAGACTATCTCTGCCAAGGCCATGCCAGAGCAGCAAAGCTCTTCCAGAGCAGCTCTGAACACTCTCACAGGAAGGAAGCAATGGTGTTTGGCCCATTTCCTCGGCGCTGTTACTGGGCAGTGATTTCTCTCTTCAACTAAGAGTACAGCTTGTCCAGAGAGCAGGTGTCTATACACCAGTGCTAATTTACATAATCACGCTTGGCCATAGGCTGAGAGTGCTCTCTTGTTTTTAGTCCTATGCCTTTTGTCATCTCATAAAACCTCCTGGTTTTGAAATATTTTCACCTTCCAAACACTAATGGATGGGTGTTATATTCCTTGCCTATAAGCTCTTAAGAAGCCAAATCAGACATCACTTTGGGATTTCCTTATAACTTTTCTTTATCTTCCTAGAATTCTTACAGGGTTATCTCCAGAGCACACTGAAATTTTTATTATTTTTGTGTTATGATCCGCCGACATGAGGTGCACACTTACTCAGTGGGGCTCTGTGACTGGCCTGGGAAAATAAAGAGGTGCCTGGAAAGGCCTGCGCTGTTTAGGGAAATGTGTGCAGCGTTCCCGGAGACTAAGGAGACAAAACAGGAGGATTCTTTCTCCCTTGTCCCCAGGTCACATGCAGTTAAGGGACAGCAGTGTGTGCCCCTGAGGTTGTCTGGGGCTCTGCTCCCTCGCATTCGTGAGGGTATGGTTCTCCCAAGAGAACAGTTTGGCTCCTGCACCCACACAGGAATTCTCAGCTTGGGATGGGAGAAGAGAGGAAGCAGGTTGAAGACAGAGCTGGGTTCTACATCGCTCCTGCTCAGACTTCAGAGGCTGGAATCTGCTCGTGTTGGCAGGCTTACGCCAGGCGGGATCTGTCTGCAGGGGCCACATGCCAGCTGGGATTCTACTTCTGAAAGGAAGACGGGTAAGCTCCAAGGGCAAAGCCACAGGCTATGCTCTCCACAGAGCATGTTTAAAAAAAATATATTTAGTACATGGTCTACAGGGTCTCACTATGTGGATCAGACTCATCGTTTGCAGCCTCTCAAGCGCTGGGGGACAGGCGTGCACTGCCATGCCCAGTCTCAATGGCCATAGTGCCCCCAGGGTGGGGCTGGCACAGCACGCCAGGATCGAACTGCAGTGGCTGCGCTCAGCCTAAGCAGGCGCTTTGGTCTTCTGAGCTATCTGGCCAGCCCTTCCACAGAGCATTTGAAATTCTCCAGAATATCTGTTGACCAGGCGATCTTGTTAATGCACTTTCATGCGAGAGATTTGATGGAGAGATTTTATTCTAATGCCCTGAACAAACAGTGGTCAATCCCAGCGCAAATACTCCAGGAACATACATGTCACAGGCCATAGGGCCTGGCGTGGGTGCTGCACACCCCTTTGGTTCTGGGCTACAGAGGCCCCTGGTCCTAAGGCACATGCAGGAAGGAGGTGAACTGAGCAGAAGGACTCCCGCCCCAGCCCGTCTGCTGCCCACTTACCCACAGCACCCAATGTGCTGAGCTGCTGACGTACTTCCTGAACACACAGACAGCACTAAGTGTGGGTTTGCAGCCTACCACATTCCTTTCCTGACTCCTCATGCTTTGTGGGAACCCAGATCTCAGACATCCCCTCCCCCAGGTGGCAGCGAGGCTGGTAGAATTGTTCTCTCCTATCCATAAGGAAATGAAAACGGATTTGCTGGAGGAAGCAAACAGAGCAGTAGTAGGGCCTCCCTCCCCCGCTTCTGAACATCTGTTCAAACTTCTCACAGGAGAAGGGGAAAGAACACCAGGCTACAAGCTATAAAGGGAAGCTCACTTGAGATTTACGCGGGCTCACCCTGCCCTGCCCTGCCCTTCCCATTAATGCCTTTGAACAAAGGCCCAACAAGAGCCTAGGATGGTACTTATCATATTCACTAGAGCAAACATTTGTAGGAATCGAACTGAGTCTAAATAATGACTGCTGAAGCCAGATGAGATGGAAACCAGCAACAGAGGGTGCAGCCCCACCTCAGCATGAGAACTTGAGTAGGGTGGGAAGCCAGCTGCTCTGGGGACTTGAACGGAGCTGCTCCATGGTCATGGAATTTCACCCATACACACTGGCCTTTCTGCATTGACCCAGATGTGCAAGGATTTTGTCACTTGTAGTTAAGATAGCCAGACACGCCCACTCCAATGCCAGCTCCTCCCACTCCAGATGTTAGTTTGCAGTGACCCCAAGATGAGTGAAGGTCCCTTCCCCCTCGTGCTGTCATCAATCCTTCCCAGAATAGTTAACAGCATGGACCTCAGCCAAGCCTTCCCCTTTCCCACTGTGGAAGGCCCGGAGCCGCCCTGCCCAGGCCAGGCTTCCAGCCGGCCCTCCTTCCTTCCAGCTGCCTCCCAGCCCCACTGGCCAGGAGGTGAGGCTGCAGAGTGATAAACCTTGCACAAATAAAGCCAGTTGCTAGCCAGG
The DNA here is from genome assembly GCA_004027025.1 of Myocastor coypus. Lineage (NCBI taxonomy): Eukaryota > Metazoa > Chordata > Mammalia > Rodentia > Myocastoridae > Myocastor > Myocastor coypus. The sequence goes on along the minus strand of PVJA010005743.1, from coordinate 2,841 downwards.
CCAGCCAACTGGCGTGGGAGGAGCAGAAAATGCAGGCAGTGTGTTCTTGGCGTGACAGATCGCCAGTACTGAAGGAGCTCTGCTCAGAGAGATGGGATGAGATGTTCTCCGGCCAGGCCTAAGCTGTGTCTTCTCAGCCAGCAGCTCTTGGAGAAGCCTGCCATATTCAGGTCTGCAGGGCTGGAGCCCTGACCTTGGGTGGACTCATGCAATGGCCATCGTCTCGCTTGGGCAGTCCTAGGTTGTTGTAAGAGTCACACATCCTACTTGAGTCAGGCTTTGGGGAGAGCTGCATGCTCTGATGTTTTCCCACTGAAGGAATGGTTGTAGCTCCTGGAAACTCAGTTTGGTCCCCTGAAGCTCTGATACATTTTCTGGTGTTCTTTGGGGATATATATGCAGTTTTAACCTTTCTGCTCCTGGTCCTCCTGAATGCTTTGGTCGAATGGCTGAATTGGAATACGAGCAGGAAGCAAAGCATTGCTCACCCATCTGGGTAGAAGCAAGCCAAGGAGCTCTCTAGAGAGGCACTATAAAGGCAGGTGAGTGCTCCTTCCAGAAAATTCTACACTACCTTTCCTTCATTTCACTGCTTATGATCTTCTTCATCTGTGCATTGGATCACAGGCAGTTGCCTGTCTCTGCTCCTCCCTCTTCTTCTCTTCTTCCCCTTCTTCCCTCGCTCCCCTTCCCACCTGCTGCTCCTAGTTTCCCTGTGTTCCTTGTCTTTGGAGCATTGGCAGTTGTTCTAGCTTGTTGCCTAGGCTTAGAAGAGAGAATCTTGGTTCAAATTTCTTCTTGCCATTGTCATGGAATCACTGTATAAATCAACAGGACATTTTGTTGTAAAACTTTCTCATTATCAACGTGAACTATTGTTTGATTTTACAAATGCTTCATTGTCTTCCAAAACACATTTCAGATTCAACAATGCTGCTAAGGAAAATGTGGGAGGTTGCTGCTGGTATTGGGTGATTGAATTGTAGATCATGGCCAGGTCCCTATGAGTTAAAAATACAAATTTGTAAAGTATGCTGCAGATAGAAGTGAAGATTTAGTTTTCTTATTAGCCAACAGAGCCATTGGATTTTTACTTTCTAGCCAGAGAGCTCTAATATCAATGCTGGACCCAACTCTCCAATTTAAATGTAAATTGAACATTTTCCTATTCCATCTATTGCATGCAAATTAAATTACAAAATAGCTTTTGCACTGTAAGGGGACTAGCAATGCACAGAGGTATAAAATCTCCTTGCTGTCAGAGTACTCATGGGCCAGTGAGTGAACCCGCACCCGGGACGGCCAGCCTGGTGCAATGCGGTGAGCATGGTTTGGGGTGGGCACAGGATAGCTGAGTATGCACAGGGCCTGACACACCTGGAGTGTGGAGGGACACCCTGCTCTGGTCTGAATGTTGTGTTTGCCCATATTTGTAGCTTGAAAAACAGACCTCCGAGGTGATGATGGTGTTAGGAGGTGGCCCTCAGCTGGATGATCAGGTCATGGGAGTGGTGTCCTCATGCATGGACTGTGGATCCTGAGAACACTGGGGCAGGCGCCACCTGCAGGCCCTCACTAGCTATAAGCTCTGCTAGCATCTCCATGCAGCACTGCAGCCCCCCAGAGCTGTCAGAGAGATATTTCTGTCCAGGTTGTGGTGCTGTGTGATAGCTACATAAACAGGCCAAGATAGTACTCAACTCCTACCACTGCTGTACACTGTTGTGAATGAAGAAATAGCCTGACAGGTACTATACAAAACGTCGGGCAGTTTCTAACATGTAGGAAATGCTCATGAAGTGATGGAGTGGATGTTATTGCGGGTCCTGAGCAGGTTGATGGGAACGCAGCAGGGCTGGGGAGAGGACTCACTGGGAGGGGAAAAGAGACACCTCTAGGCTTTTAGGGAATCCACACAGGTCATGAGGTGAACCAGCGCCACACATGACGGCCCACGGCCCGAAGGAGAACTCTCATGTGACTGCAGAACTCAGGATCTTGTGCCCATGTGTCCCTCTTCCTATCTAGGAAGGACACTATTAGGACACTGTCAATGCCAAGGAAATCATGCCTACATGCGTTATATCACCTCATAGGAGGCCCAGAGGTGGATGGTATTGGCTTTGGGGTTTTGTGGTGTCAGAGCCCATAGTTCCACCTGCATTTCCCAAATGTTAATTGACTCCCCTCCAAGCAGCAGCAGGGCTACAGCTGTGCATCTACACCATGTGCTAGAGGCAGAGATGGCCTCTTCCTGTGTCCAGGAAGCCCTCATAGATCCCCGTCCCATACTTCCAGATTGTTTAAGTCTCATTGGCCAAAACTGGATCCCAAGTTCCTTCCCACAGCAGCCAGTGGTAAAATAAAGCTCCCGAGTTTGTTTTATGTTGATCCCCACCCACCCTCGAGGGGCGGGGGTCCTTTCCTCTTCCCTCCGACCACAGCATCATAGCCAGTGAGGAACAGCTGCTCCTGGGAGTGGGAGATGCAGCGGCTGGGCAGCTGGCAGGAGGGCTTAGACTTCAGCACTCATTCTCCCGAGGCCACCTCCACGTTGGCATCCCTTCAGCCCCAGCCCTGGCCCAGAATGGCAACATCTAGGTGCTTGCTTCTTCCTGTCCTGTCCCCACCTTCTGGTCTTCCTGTGGCCATCATTTACCTCTAGACAAAGGGCAAATCTGACTGTTGCATTTCCCAGCTTCAAAACTGCAGCCACTGTTCTGAAGATGGTCCAGGTGTTTCATTTATAGTAGTCCCCTACTACACTTATCTGCATTTTTATGTTTCTTTTTTTTTTTTTTTTTTTTTTTTTTTTTTTTTTTTTTTTTTTTTTTTTTTTTT
>PVJA010005742.1:26494-77402 GCA_004027025.1 Myocastor coypus | reverse complement strand
AGCCCTCAGAAATATTTTTTTATAGATTATACACAAGTTTACTTCGGATGTTTAATTTTTGCCTATGCTTTCAATTTGTTGATTTCTATTTTATAACTTTTTAGAGTCTCAAGTTTAATTAGTTTATTCTCTTCTTCCTTTAGAATCTCTTTCATAATTCAGTGGCATGTAATGCCACAAAGAAGGATAATAAGTAATAAGTGGAGTAATTACAGCAATACAGTGAAACTAATTTATGCTTATATTTTCCCCACTCCTCACTGGGGAATGAAGAACATGGAGTTCCAGAGGCTGAAATATTTCAGTTCCAGTTAATTTGAAATAGGGAATTAATTTTTTTTTTTTTTATAAAATTGGAGCCTTTGCAAGTTTAAGTCATAATCACAGGGGAATGTAAACAGTTAAAGAAAACTTTATAGAAAGTATTTTAAAAGTCAAATGTAAGCTCTGTATCTGAAAAAAAAAAAAGAGCAGATGTAATTATCATATTCTTTCTGAATGTGGAACTGGATGAACTGGTTAGTATATGAACCATGCAACAGATTCTGAAAGATATAGAGAATAAAGGAGACCAGCTAGTAACCTTGATACGCAAACAAAAACACAGTGCTATGCTAACTGGATTTTAATTTTGTCTCACATATTTAAATCTAAAATCACACATTTAAATCTAAATAAGCAAGCGAGCCGGGCGTGGTGGCGCACGCCTGTAATCCCAGCACTCGGGAGGCTGAGGCAGGAGGATCGGTGTGAGTTCGAGACCAGCCTGGGCTACCAAAGTGAGCTCAAGGCCAGCCTGAACTGCATAGCGAGACACTGTCTCAGAAAGACAAAAAAAAAAAAAAAAAAAAAAAAAAAAAAAAAAAAAAAAAAAAAAAAAAAAAAAAAAAAAAAAAAAAAAAAAAAAAAAAAAAAAAAAAAAAAAAAAAAAAAATCTAAATAAGCAAGCAATCTGATAATTCCAACAGAAGCAAACCAGAAGTCCCACTACCACAATTTTGCTAGCTGTAGCCAAAAGATAAGCCAAAGATAGTCTATGGAGATCAAAACCTTTTGTATAATATCCCTCCTCCTTTAACTAAACACCACAGAACAGAACTCTAGTCTCTCTTTTATCTGTGGCAACAGAGACCAGTTAGGAACCATAGGCTTCTAGATTTGCCAGTCTGAACTCAAACACCTCAGGCGCTGTGTTAGGATCATGGCAGAGAAGCTCTAGGAAGATTTTGAAGCTTTCAACAAGGAAGTAAGCCCCCCCACCCCACCCTCTTATCCCTCTCTCAATGCTCTCAGGAGAGGCCATGCTCATAATCAGGGTTCCTGTCCTCACTTGGAAATAGTAAGTTGCTGTACTGACCCCCTCAGGAGTGTTGCCAAAGGAGGCTCAGCAGCAGCTCATGACCATCACCACCTGTGCTGCTGCTGCCCACTGGGTCTGCGTGGTAGCACTGCAGCCCTGGCACACTTCGCAGTCAGTAAGCGTATCATCAGTGGACTCAGGAAAAAACATTTTCCTCCCACAAATCTATGAGGAAACTCCATTCCTTGGCCGTCAATGAAGGCAGATAAGAAGGTCATGTCTCCTAGCCCAACATTTTCTTCATTTTAAGTATTGTTATAAAAAGTCAGGCATATATGAAGGGTTAAATTGGATTACTGTGCTTCATAATAAAATACTAAAAATGTCCAAATCTTATTTGAAAATTCATTATTCATACGAAGAACCATGATCTCAAATTGAATGAAAAGAGTCAGTAATACATGACAAAACTGAAATGATAAATAGGTCATGATTATTTATCAAAAGTTTTAAACAGCTTAAAAAGAAAAAACTTGATTATAGACACACTTAAAAATGACAACATTGAGAATTTCATCAGAGAAATGTAAGTTTCAGGAACTAGCCTTCCAGGACAAACCTGGATGCCTAGCCCACACTTCAGCAGGGGCTGGCATGGATATGTGTGGAATTCTGGGTAAGTAGCTTGGCCAGAGGAATCCAGCTGCCAGTCCTATTAGGGTATGTGAAGGGAAACACCTGGAACCCGGGAACTGGCTAGGGGAAGACAGGGCAGATCCACTCTAACAAGGGGAATCACTCTGCATACCAAATTAAAATTTATGATCTATTTTATTATATAACTATGCTCCTATAGTCTTTGCTCCTATAGTCTAAAGTACAAAAGTGTTAGTTACCAAAGTCTATCAATTTTTAAATTTTACTTGATATTATCATTGCTACTTGTACTTCTGTAGCTAGGATGTCATATCTGTTTTTATTTTTAAAAATATTTAAAATTGTTATTTGGTATAAGGTCTCACTATGCAGCTCAGACTAGTTGTGATCCTCCTATTTCAGCCTCCCTGGTGCTGGAATTACAGGTGTGCACCACCATGCCCATGTTTGATAACCATCACCATGCTTCTTGGTTTCTGGGGACAGCACTGCATGCAGTACTGAGAATCAAATCTGGGTCCTTGCGCTTGCCAGGAAGTCATTTAGACTGTGTGACTGTCTCCCTAGCCTTTATATCTGTCTTGACTGTTTGTTCTCCCTACAGTAATAATTTGTTAAGCACTGGGGTAATAAGCTCACTAAAGCCCTACATCAAAAGACCGTCAGTGCCAAATGGAAACTGTAGTGGTTGATACAATGTGTCAACTTGGCTGAATGACTCAGAGGCCTGGTTCCCTGTTAGTGGGAGCCCCACTCTGGGGTACAATTGGTTCCTCCCTGGAGCGGGATCAAGGGCCCATCCTGGGGTATGATTGGTTCCACCTTAGGACACAATGGGCCCCCATCAGAATGACTGAGCACAAAGAGACTTTTTAAAGGGCTGAGGAAGTAGTCAAGACTTCACTTTGTCGGAAAAGCTTCAGTCTGTATTCGACCTGGACTTCATCATCTGGCTTGCGGTGCACACTCTTCAGCTTCCAGCTTGGATCTTTGGCCACCCATCGCAGACTATTCAGTGTCCATTATATACACTTCAGTCTTCCAATGCAGACCCATCAGCCAACAGATAGAGACTTACATGGAGTGCTGCAGTGATGTTCAGACCTTGGGACTGAATTCTTCAGTCTGGAGCATTCAGACACCCTCTACACGCTTCTTCATCGGAGTCTGGCTGACTACTGTAAGCCAATTTTATAATTCCTTATACATTGTATATTTTGTGTTAATATCCATTCCTTATCTTATATCTGTTCTGTTCCTCTAAGTAAAACCCTAACCAATACAGAAACCAACATATCACTTTCAATTAAGAAGGCAAGATCTCAAAATGGACTCAAACTGAGACTCTCTAACCCACAGAAGATATCCCTGAAGAACAGGGTCTTTCTGGAGTGGTGTGGAGAGCAGTGATAAATCTACCTACTATCAAAAATTCACAAAAATTATCATAGAAGTCAAAATAAAGATTCTTTTTTTTGTGAAATAGAAAATGACAAGGTGTGGAGCTGGGGAGATAGCACCATGATGCAAGTGTTTACCTGGCAAGTGCTAGGTGATGACTTTGAACCTTGGTCCTGCCAAAAAAAAAAAAAAGGACAAAGAAGAAAAGAAAAGGTGAAGGAGCAAAACGCAATCGGAGGCCCCCAGCTTATAGAGCACAAATCTAGGAGACATCAGCATAGAAAAAATTCAAAGTGTCATTATATGTGAAATCTCTGGAATGATTGCAATTGAAATAAAGAAACAGCTCCAAATGAGTATGGGGGAAACCAAAGTGGAGATAATCTTTCAATTAAAACAAGGACATGACAGCTATAGTGAAACAATCACTGAGTGTATCTAAAGGAGACATTGATTTGAATAGAGGAGCATAAAAAATGATGGACACCATGAATGAACAATAAAGCAAAGAAGCAGAATATATGAAACAGATTCGAAGAGTTATCCAGGAAATTAAAAATTCCAATAAAAGCTGGCTAAAGTATATGAACTAAACTGAAGACAGACTTTCAGACTTTGAAGACATTATTGCAGCTTGTGATCAGGAAAGGAAAGATCTGTTAAAATAGGAAACCAGGGAGTAATAATTCCACAGCTACAAGATGACACAAAGATTAATAACAGTACTAATAGGTGTCAATGAAAAGTGAGTCGATGCAAATGACATAAAAGCATGGGGAAAATCTATGTCATCTGCACAGAGAAGTGAGGCAGTTAGAGCACAAAATAGCATCAACCAAAATAAATTTACACCAACATGTAGTAAGCAAGATCCTAGAAATTCAGCACATGAACAACACACTAAAAGTTGTTAGAGAAAAGAAACAGATCTCTTTTATAGGAAAGCACATCAGAATCACAGCAGATTTCTCAACACATCAAATCATGAAGAGCTTAGAGTGAAGTATTTTAAGTCCTAAAATGAAGCAACTTCCAACCCAGATTGATAAACCCTGAAAAACTTTCAAAATTAATTGAAAATTAAAATACTTCCATGACAAAGAACTAAAGAAATTCATGACCATCAAACCAAGCCTGAAAAAAAGAGTACTTTACAATATTCTAGAAAGAGGTAAAGATAATCAAACTTCCCAGAATAAAAACAGAAAGAAACTACTGAACAGGGCAAGCAATTTAACATGGGAACCAACAGCAGGAAAATGCTGACTAACACAGCCAGTACATATCAATTATAGCCAAATAGTTAAATGGTCTAAATTCACTACTTAAAAGAAATAACTGGCAGAGTGAATCAAGAAACAAAATTCAACAATCTGCTATATGCAAGAAATATATTTAACTCAGACAAAAATTCATAGGCTGAAAATCAAAGGATGGAAAAATACTTGTGTCAGGAACTCAGAAAAAGTAAAAGTAGCTATTCTGCTCACAGAAAATGTGAATTTTCAAATCAAGAATGATCAAGTGACATAAAAAAGGTCACCCCCTACTAGTTTGGGGAAAACTTCAAAAGGAAGAGATGTCAATTATAAATATACACCAAATATGGGAATGCCTAACTATATGACATGAAAAACCTAATAACCAATAACGCAATCTTAACAAGAGACCTTATCACCCCATTATCTCAAAAAGACAGGGCAAGTACACAAAGAATCAGCAGATATAGCAGAACTAAACTAAACATTTCAATAAATGAACTTAGTGGACATTTACAGAGTGTTCTACCCCAAAACATCTGAGTACACATTCTTTTCAGCCACACATGGCATGAACTCTAAAATAGACCACATATAAGTACACAGATCATACTTAAGTAAAAAAGAAAAAAAATTAAATTATTCCACATATATTTTCTAACTTTAGTGAAATGAAAATGGAAGTTAATGACAAAACATTTACAAATCTCCATAAATACATGAAAGCTAAATAACACCCTCCTCAGCAACCAATTGATCACAAATGAAATTGAACAAAAAGTTAATTAAGGCTGGCCAGATAGCTCAAGGCACTAAAGTGCCTGCTTAGGCAGAGCACAGTGGCCAGGGTTAGATCCCAGGCATGCTTTGCTTCCCCTGCCCCCTTCCCCCAGGGCACATTGCAATGTCATTTTGACTGGGTGTGGTGGTATGTGCCTGTAATCCCAACACCTGGGAGACTGGAAACAAGAGAATCAGCACAAGTCTGATCTGCATAGTGAGCCCCTGTAGAACCTGTACCAAATAAAAATTAAAAATAAATAAATAAATTAAACAATATCTACAATCTATCAAAAATTCAAACACAGTATACTGGAATTTATGGGTTGCGATGAAAACAGTTCTCAGAGGAAATTTATATAACACTGAAATCACATATTAGGAAAACAGAATGAGAACAAATAAATATCTTAATACTGTACTTCAAGATTCTAGAAAAAGAAGAAATCATGCCCAAAGGCAAAGATAGCAGGAAATCATAAAGATTACAACAGAAATTAATTCAATGAAGACCAAGAAAAAATATGCAGAATTATGAATGAAAAATTTCGTTTTTTAAAAGATTAAAGTGATAAATCTCTGAAAAAGGAAAGAATAAATGAGGTGTGAAAGAGGTAAAATTGTCACAGATCCTGTTGAAGTTTAGGAGAGCATTAAAAATATTCAGAAAATCTTTACTCTCATAAGGTGGAGAACACAGAAGAAACAGACAGATTCCTACATAGATGCAAATCACCAAAACTGAATCAAGAAGGCAAAAATTATGGATAAATAAATATCCATCAATAAAATTGAAAATGTAATAGAAAGTAAAACTTACCAACTAAGAAAAGTCCAGGTTCTGATGGAGATTTCATCTCAGTGCTCCTCAAACTCAATGCCATTGAAAATGAAGTAGTTCTCCTTAATTCAATTCTCAAGGCAAGTATTACATCGAAACTAAACCAGAGAAAACTCAACCTCAAAAGAGAACTATAGTCCAATATCTCTCATGAACATAAATGCAAAAATCCTCAATGAAATTCTAGCAAATAGAATGCAGCAAATCATCAGGAAGACTATATATCACGGCCAAGTAGCATTTATTCCAGGGGTGTAGAGTGGTTCCACCATGCAAATATATAAATGTCATACACTATATCAACAGAGCCATACACAGAGACCACATGATCATGTCAGTAGACCAGATAATTATTTTGACAAAATCCAACAGTCATTCATAATAACCCTACAGAAAATTGGAATAGATGGTCTATATCTCACTCACATAAAAACCATCTATAACAAACCAACAGCCAAGAATTGGAATTTATCAGGAGACACAAACCTAAGCCTTTAAGAACTGGAATATACACTCATGCAGGGGGAAAAAGGTCAAATATCACACCACCAATGCACGCCATACTGAAACACTATAATTAAAGACAAAACATGATAAGCAGCAAGAATGATAATTTATTTATAATGAGAAAAATCCAGAAGATAATGGGAAATTTCTTATCAGGAACTAGGAAGTCAGAAAGAAGAAATGCAATGTTCTACAGAATAGGAAGTAAAATGGAAATATGAACCAGAATTTTATATTCTGTGAATATACCATTTAGTAAAGAAAAGGAATTTATGACATTTTCAGATAAAAGAAAATGCAAGGAATTTCTTGATGGGAGACCTATTTTATACAACCAAGCAGAGTTCTAAAAAGAATGAACATAATAAAAGAGATAACCTATGAATATCAGAAAGATAACAATATCAGAGTAAGAAAATATAGGAGAACTAAAACAGGCTTTCTGAATTGAGTTTCCTAACTGGTTTTTGACAATTGAAGTAAAAAGCCTAACATGGCATATCTATTCATTTAGTTCTAGATGTATAGAATGGGGATATTTAACACAATTGGAGAGTACAGAGACAGAAGTTCCGCTTTCATAGTTTATTTCATCTAATAAAATGATAGCACTATTTTTCTTAGCCGACATATCTCACACAGCAGAAGAATTCCTGCTGGTAAACAGTAACCAACTGAAGTTTTTTGGATGAGTCTAGGGAAAGAGAAGTCTAAGATGAAGGGCCCATGTCTGGTGAGACCCTTCTTTATACAACATAATATGGAGCGTCTCCTAGGGAAGAAAGCAGTAAAAAAGGAGAGAAAGCTTGAAAGGCAGACTTCTTCCTAAAAGCAAAGCCACTGTTACAGTACTGTAACTAATCTACTCCCTGAAAGTGTCACAATCCATGTAGGAACGTGCAGGCCTCACTAGCTGATCATCTCTTAAAGGTCCTCTCTCTTATCACAGCTACAATGGCAATTAAATTTCAGCATGCGTTTTGGAAGGGACAAAAATAGTATTACCTATAATATTTGATGAATTATGTGTGAATGATGGAGAATAAGGAATAATTACCTCTGAAAACCACCAGAGATAAACAAAAATGAAATAGGATGTGTGTTCAACTCACTGCAGAAAGATAAGAAAAATAAAAGATGACAGAACTGAGTAACTGAAACAAATACAACAGCAGCATAGTGAAGTCCTCTCTAGAGTCTTAAGGCTGCTTTAATAAATTACCAGGTGGGTAGCTGACTAAAATAGAGATTTATTAACTTATTATTCTGAAGTCCAGCTAAGTTGGCTCTGTCACATTTTCTCCAACGCCTGATTCTATGGAAGAAACTTCTCCTCTATGGAGGTGACAATTGTCTTGGGTGCTAGCTCTGTCACTGAAAACTCTGCTTGTGTTCTCACACAGATTTGAGGCCACTGTGTAAGTATCTCAGTTCCTAATCTTTGTTCTCTATTCAGAAGTGCACTGGTCATTAAATTCACTGTCTTCCTTTGTCTAGCATGGTGTCAAATTAGTTTGATTTCATCTTCAAAGATCTTATTTCCAAATATAGTCCCACATTCGCAAGATCAAGATGAATGGGATTTTATCCCTTATTAGCATCCAGTTGCAATACATAACAGTGATTCTTGCTTTGGGGAAATGGCATGTTCATTTCATATATTTTGATATCTTTTAGTGCCTTTATTTCACTCAGCCTTACCTGTCCTTGGACCTGATCCCCTGTCTCATCTCCAAAACTCTGGCTCCTTGTTAACTACCATCTTCTACTTTATGGTATCATTTACATGTATATGTTACAAACCTATTTTTGTTGCAAAAATAGCTCATTGGAATTTAAGAGCTTCATGCCCTCCGCCATCCCTTGAGAATCCCCCAAAATAATGCCATTTCAATTTGAGAACTCTTTTTCTGATCAATACCATCATTTTGCTAATAATCTTCAAGGCTAAGAATTAAATTTCCACTGTAATTCAGCCAATCACATATAAAGCTTGAGTTTGTTTTGTGGCAATTGTAACCCTATAACTACAGGACAGAAGATGATTTTCTTTCAAGACACATTTGGAAACATTTAGGTTGTCCAGCTCTAGCTCTGGGACCTTAAATCTTTAAGCACATTCTTTTCCTTTTTTATTCTGTCTTAACTCAAAATCATTAGATTTCTTCATCTTCCAAACATATTCGACATTATCATGTAGTCACTCACTTACTTGCATATCTCATTAATTACGACAACGAAATAGATCTCTGTTGCACATATCTTTAAACAGTTCACCCCATGACTTATCCGTATGTTGTATAAGGGATGGTGAAACTTTCAGACACTGAGAACAAACTGCATCTGAAAGCCATCTGCCAGTACTGCAGTTAAACTTGAATATTGAGGTTGTAGTCTAGGAAAAAAAAAAAACCCCTCAATATTGGTATATGTTGTCTTGAAAGGAAAACATAAGAACACGCATGTCATTGGTTCGCCACCACTGCATGATAACCAGAAACATTACATCTTACTCAATTAGCAAACTTCAAGATTTTAGCTTTGTAATTCTATTTCAAAGTCTGTGTTGATCAGAATTCCTACAAGAACAAAATCAACAGAAAACAATACATCCATGTAGGTACAGTGTGATCAATATACATTTTTAGTTTATTCACAACAGTGAGGCATACATGGCATGACAGCTAAAAATACAAGTAAGGACTTTCAGAACTACTTCAAGAAATAGACAGAAGGATAGAACAACTGTATTTTATTCCAGAGGGAATATTTTGGGGAAATTAATCACAAGATGTGTTTTGCTTTTATTGTTTTAATATCTTAAGAGCTCATCATATTTTTAATCACAATGTATATGCAAGAGGATTTATTATTTTGCTATGAGCTGAGTGGCAGGAGAACTGGCAGCAGCTGCTTGGGTGGCAGAGAGCCAGAAGATCCAGTAACTGCTAAGTCCACAAAACTGGAAGCTACAGAACAAGAGATACCATGGGTGAAGGGACACGAAAGTGCGAAGCTTTGGAAACTTTCTGGAAAGTCGGTGCTATAAGTCTGTATTGCTAGGTTAAAAACTGGACGGTGATATGTTCCTGCAGCAGCAGCAGCAAATACATTTTTTTTTAGCCATGGTGAGCTTCCTCCTTATTCTCTACTTTCCATCTAAGCTACAAGCTTAGGGAACAATACCACACATATTGAGGTTGGTCTTCCACCCTCATTTTCCTCCCTGAGGGCCAATCGTCTCTGGAAACATCCCACAGACAAACACTCAGGAGTACTCTATAATCAGCCTGGTGTTGCTTACATCTAGTCAAGATAACAAATCATAATTACCACAGCCATATGTAAAAAGAATTATTCATCATTTCTAAATTATGATTTTTGACTGCAAAATTATTTCAAAATCTATGAATGTAACTCAAAGGGTAAAGAAGAAAAATCATATGATTGGACTAGTTGACACACAAAAACCTTTTGAAGTAATTTGAAACACTGTTGATAAAACTTGGATATCTTTAAATTGTTGACATATCTTTCATAAGAAATGCTGCACTAACATCATAATTGATGGCCTGGCTAACTACTCTGCCCTGATACGTGATTATATTGGTCTTATTAAGCAATATGAAAAAATTCTTACTAGGATAATAAGTCAAAATTAGATAAATAAGTAATATAGAATGGAAAGGAAACAACAGGTAGGACATAAAATTGTCCCTATTGCAGAGGGCAAGTTTAATCTGAAAACCTTCAGAAATCTAAAGACAAGCAAACAAAACAAAATGTTATTAAAAGTAGTAAGTAAATTGAGCAAATTTGTAGGATGTGGAACAATGGATTGCATTACTTCATTTTAACTTTAAATATGAGAGTATGAGAAGCTGAGTGAGCCAATAAGATCTAAAAGAGACAATAGATGTTGTTTATTGGGAGGAAACTGATAAAAAGGAAAGTCAAGTCTGTTGGATTAAAGGAGAAAAAATATTTATTTATTCATAAGATAATTAAGATAGTTACACAGCTGGTTTCTCTTAGTTCATTGACAAGAAAGTTTTGTGCTAATATTGTTTGGACAAGATGCCATGCCTATAAGTGACACTCTGAATAAGTTCCACGAAGACAACAATACACAGTGTATTAATTATTGTGCACTTCTACTAACCTGTTTTGAAACCTGTTCTGTTGTTATTTTTATCTCTTTAAAATAAAATAAAAATATAAAAGCATCACATAATTCATAATATGTCAAAACAAAGTATTTAGGCATGAATTTAAAATATGTATGTATGTATGTATGTATGTATGTATGTATTTTGTATTTTAAGGAAGGGTCTACAGCAGTGGTTCTCAACCTGTGAGTCGCAACCAGGAATGGGGGTTGAACGACCAAAGCACAGAGGTCGCCTAAAGCCATTCCAAATCATAACTGCAGCAAAATTACAGTTTTAAAGTAGCCACCAAAATTATTTTTTGGTTTTGGGTCACTGCAACATGAGTAATTTTATTGCAGGGTTACTGCAACATGAGGAACTGTATTGCCGGGTCACAGCATTAGAAAGGTTGAGAACCACTGGTCTACGGGGTGCTCAGGGTCTCACTATTACATTGGACTTGTAGTGATTCACCTGTTTACAGCCTCCCAGGATTACAGGCATGGACAATGATGCCCAGTCTCAATTGCAGTCTCGGTATGCCCCAGGGGTGGTGCTGGCACAGCAGAACTGGCATTGAACCCCAGACTCTGAGTCTGCTTAGAGGCTCTTTAATCTACTGAGCTATTTGACTGGCCCTTACAAAATACGTATTGTGAAAAATATAAAATTCTGATATTATACAAACTCTAATACAAAACTGAAAATTGAAAGATCTCAATAAATGATGACCAAAAAGATTTTTCACGGTGGTAAAATTCAAATAAATTACAAAGCTTTGAATTAACCTAAATTGTAAGTAAAAATTTATTCATATTTAATTGAAAGTTCCACTTGTGTCTGAATATTTATGGAGTTCAGCAAGATCATAATACTACCTTATATGAGAAGGAAAAAAAGCCAGTTAAAATACTTCTTGAAAAGAATAAATTAAAAAGATCAGACTTTTTTATATAGCTACAATGAACAAGACTGTTCAGTGTCAATAGATGGATACATCGGACATTAGAACATAGTGTGGAACCCACAAATAAGCTTACATAGTATGGTTAACATTATGGCTGGTGTCTAGACGTGCCCCCAAAGCCTCATGATAGGTGAGGCTTTTCAGAGGCAGCTGAGTCTATATTGTGTGACAAGGATTAAATATGTGATGCTGGGATTAAGGTCATGTGCTCACTAAATTAGTTCACTGATTGGTTTGGCCTTGTTCTCAGTATGGATAACAGGAAAGCCCATCCTGAGTGTGTTGCCTACCTTAAGGGGTATAGTGTGGATAGACTATAAGCGACAGGAAGAGGGCAACTGGCTCTGCCTGCTGCTTTGACACTTCTGTGTTTGCTGTCTTAGTGCATCTGTCCTTTGAACTGTCTGTCCTCTGCTCTGACTTTTGCCATGGTACCCTACCTTGAAACCAGCCCATTATATAAACCAAAATCAACATAATAAGCCTTTTTCTTTTTAACATTAGGTGACAAGTATTTTTGATTCATCAATGAGAAAATTAACTAAGACAAACATAAATTGACAAAATTTCAAAAGCAATGTAGTAAGTATAGTATTTTCTACAAATGTTATAAAATCCCAATGAAAGCTAGAGAATTTGATGGAATCAGTAGGTGATATAAATAAACATTATCAAACATCTTATACAGAAATTACCTCTGAATCTATCATGGATTTAAATGTAATGAATAAGTAAAAAATGTTCAGAAAACAAAGAAGCATAAAAGAGAATCAAATCTGTTACTAACTCTTCTGTGTCATGCATGCTTTTACAGTCCTTGCTCATGTGCTCATTATAAATGGTTGTGAAATGCTTGGCTGATTGATATCTCAGGGGTAAAAATGAAAGAAATATTGGAGGCCCAGGAACATAGAGATCTGTGAAAGCATTCAGTGGATATATGAAAAAATAAGATTTTTTCATCACTTACTGTTATCCACCAGAAAACATCTTCACTACTGTTACCACTTGCTCATCCCCTCCAACCTTTTTCTCATGGGATTCAGAATGTGCCCATTCTATTTTAGTTTTAAATTACTTTAGATTTGCCTGATCTAGTAAGTTAGTGGTCCTGATGGAACTCAGTTCACAATAGGCAGCTAGCTCAAGCTGCGGGAACAATTCCATCTCTGTCAGAATCAAATAGCATGCCAACAGCTACTCTTTCTATTGGTATGTAGCTTTCTATTGTTGGTGAAATACCTTGTCTAAGACTCTATAAGGTCTATGTTGTGATTTTCCACTGTGATTTGTCCTTAACTCTGTATCACGGATCTCTCTAATACAAGTTGCCTTGTCGTGTGACCTGCACTGCAGCACTGAACTGCCGACTAAATCAATTTCCCACTCCTTTCTTGATCTGGGTTCAGTAAAATGGTAGTTATCAAAACTACTGAGTAAATACACCATTTTGCTTTAGGTTTTCAATCTGTATATCCAAAATCCTGAAGGAAATGGTATGTAGTTACTTTCATGTTTTTAAAGAGTTTCAAAAGCAAAAATATAAACTTGAAAGAATATTAGAGCATGTTATAGACTACTGGATCACTAAAAGCTTCTTTCACATGATAGCTCTTGCCTCTATAAGGAATGTCTCTCACTCTGTTGTTGAACATGTTATCTTACTTGGCCTTTCTTACTTTCAACATTTGTATTAGTCAATTTTTCATCACTGTGATAAAATACTAAAGACAACCAATTTAAAGAAAGGAAGTTATTTTGGCTCCTATTTCCAGAGATGTTAGTCCATAGTTATTTTGTTCCATTTTTTTTTTATGATGAGAGGAAGCAGGATAAGGAAAAGAAAACCTATTCATTTAGTGAAACCAAAAAATAGAAAGAGATTAGAGAGGGATCACCTGGAGACAAAAGGTCCTTTTTGTAGCCCCTGAAGACATGCTTCATCATCTGAACCCCATATTGCATTAAGCTTATTGAACTTTGGTAGATGGATGTATTGAAAAGTTACCAAAATCCCATCTTTGAATAGTGCTGCAGTTGAGAACTAATGCCCCAGTGCAAGTACTTTGGAAGGTGCATCATATCCATACCATAACAATTCTCAGTAACTTGACAGCATAAATATAGTGAGCCCATTGGGTTTTCCATGAATTTCCAGATAGTTCATAACTCTACATTTTATATAATAATAGAAAAAAGTCAATATATATTAACTTTGGCCAAATATTGGCTTATGCCTCTTTCTGATGAAATCATTTCAGCGGTTTCTTTGAAGACTTCATATGGAAATAGAGTAGTACTCTGCGATACCACTCAGATCAAGGTTTCCACATATGAATTTTGTGAAATCACAATCATACAATAGTGGCTTTGATATAGTTGGTGTGTGTTCTGTTCCTAATTCAGGTATTGCCTCTGTAATAGTGTTATCTGGGAAAATCTTTGTGAGGTGACTACATCAGGAAGCCCCCATCCTCATGACAGAAATAAGTCTGTTAAATTTTCATAAAAATGCCTCACATGTTTCTTAGTTCCAATAATTTATGAGTGGAGTATTTCCTTATATAATGTCAGTCATGAGTGGGGTGGAATTTTGGCTGAGAGCTGCATAAATTCTATATATCAGGCCTTCATATTTCTTCATTAGAATCATTTACAATAATGCAGACCAGCATTTTTTTTTTACCAATGTGTGTTTAGCATTTAATTGCTTTTAATCTAATTTTATATTTTTATGTATAGAACTGAACTACAAATTACCTCTAAGTGTTTATTAAAATGTCATGTGTATGCTTCTCTGAAATTCATTTTTAACTATTTATTAATTTTAATTCATCATTATTTTGAAGTCTTGTAGCCAAAGGAACATATTTTAGGTAATGCAATGCATTTTTCACACATACTCACAGAGATTGATGCTGTAAGGATAACGACATGAAGAATTAAGTGCTGACTCATAACTATTGTAGCTTTTATAGTGCTATGGTTTATGTCTAATTGTCTCCCCAAAGCTTCATGCGATCATGGGTTGGGGACTTCTGGACTTTGAGATTTGCCTTATGATCCCTGGGATTATGTGTTTTAGTACTGATGGGATCATGAGTCTGAATACTTCTCGCCTTATGAGTATAGCTAAAGCAGATAGGCTGAGGCAGAGAGCCTGAATGTAGTAGAGAGACAGACTTGTGCTGTTGCTATCTGCTCCCTGGTTATTTCTTTGCCTCTGTCACCATTGTTGTTTTTCTGCCACCATGAACTGCTGCTCTTTGCCATGTGCCACTCAGCCTTGGAGCCAGCTGAATATGGACTTAAACCTTCAGTAAGTGTGAGCTAAATAAACCTTTTCTTCTTTCATTTTGGGTGTTGGGTATTTGTCCCAGCAATAAGAGAAAAGTAACTAAGACAGAATTTGGTATTAGAGAAGTGGGGTCATTGCTGTGATGAACCTGACCATGTGGATTACAAGTTTTTGGAAATGGCTTATGGGAAGAGATAGGAAAGGTTTGTAGAAGTCCTCTATTTATGTAAAAGCTTCAGCTGTTCTGTAGGAGAGATTCTGGTGAGAATTCAGGCAAGAAGACTGGCTTGAAGCCTAGGTGTAAAGAATGGCTTATGAGCAGAGACAGCAGATATTTGGAGAGATGGGCTACTTGAGAAGAGCTGGAAAAGCTTCAGCTGTTCTATAGAGCAGATTCTGGTCAGAACTCTGACCAGAAGACTGACAAAAAGTCTGCACGTAAAGACCAGGTTGGGAAAAAAGGACAGCACTAGTCATTGGACTCCAGCTCACTTGTACTATTGATTGGCTGAAAGTCTGTTGGAATTTTGCTTGTGTCTAGAGACTTTGCCTAAGACTGAGATTAAACATGGTGGACAGATTAATCTTTCAAGAGATATTTCAAAGCAGCAAACTATTAGGGTGGTGGCGTGGTTGTTATTGGTGGCTTTTAGCCAGATTTATGTTGAAAATCCAGAGCAAAGAGCCAAAAAGGATGATTTAAAATATGAGTTCGGTCAGAAAGGAAACATCAGGAAAGCTATGAACTGCAAAGATGGAACTGAAAGGATCTCACTTCTGGGAAGGAAGCAGAGAATCCAAAGGATGGCCTGAGGGCATCAGAAGAGGTTGCAGCCTTCCACCCTTTGCAGCCTCAGAATTGAAAAGGAGAGAGATTTTGCCCTAAGAAGAAAGCCACAGAGACCCAAGTACCAGAATGGCAGTGGACAAACCAGGTTCCAAAATGATGCCAGCATAGAGAATTTGTTCCTCAGAATCAGAGTCAGAGTGTTCACCAATCCAGGCACTCTACCCCTACAACTAAGAAAAAAAGAAGCCTGGCTACTGCTCCAGATGGCAGCCAACCTTGGCATCATCCACATGGTAATTGTTTTAGGCACACTGAGAATACAGGAGTTCTGAGGATAAGAAGGCTTCCACTTACATTGCAGAAGGCCTGGGAGGCCAGGCAGTGTGACCCAGGGAGGGCAGTGTGTAAAGCTGTGTGTGAGAAGCCTATTCAGTGGAAACCCCAGAAGCTTAGAAAAGCCAGGAACATGGATCATGCAAAGAGGGAGCAAAGCCAGCCTAAGAGAGAAGTCATGGAAACTACAAGCAAGAATGCCTTAGGAACGGAGTTTCATGGAGCCCACAACTGAGTGCCTACTGTTTTGGAGGCTCCGGTTGGAACTACGGGGTTTAATGTTTATCCTGCTGGGTTTTGGTCATGTGTTGGTCCCAGTATTTTGCATTACCCTGTTGTTTGCAACTTTTGTAATCATAATGTTTATCTTACGCCTTTGAATGTTGGGTATGTTTAACTTTTCTTTTGTGCAGGAACTCACAGATGAGAGTTTGCCTTGGATCTTGGAGGAGACTTGGGACTTGGACTTTTCAGCAATGCTGAAACCGTTGGGACCTTGGCAACTCTTCAAGAAGGACAAAATTGTCTTTTGCACAAAGGGATATGCATGAGACGTTACGGGTCCAGAGGTGGAATGTTATGGTTTATGTCTAGTTGTCCCCGCAAAGCCTCATGCAGTTATGGGGTGGGGACTTCTAGACCTTGAGGCTTGCCTTATGACCCCTAGTATTATGCGCTTTAGTACTGATGGGATTATGGGTCTGAGTACTTCTGACATTATGGGTGTAGTCTAAGGTGGACAGGCTGAGGCGAAGGGCCTGAATGTAGTACAGAGAAAGACAGACTCACCCTGTTTCTCTCTGCTCCACTGATTGTTCCTTTGCCTCTGTCGCCATTGTTGCTGTTCCACTGCCATGAACTGCTGCTCTCTGCCATGTGCTACTCAGCTTTGGAGCTGGCCAAATAGGGACTTAAACCTCCAGTAACTGTGCGCTAAAGAAACCTGTCCTTCCTTTATTTTGGATGTTAGGTATTTGTCCCAGCAATGAGAGAAAAGTAACTAAGACATCTAGTCCACCAAAAGATTGCAAAAATTAGTACTTCCATAAACATGTATATTTCCATTATCTTCTCAAATGGTGACTTTACCAAAATGTAGCAAAACATAAATTTGGAAGTTAATATTGATATGTTATTGTTAACAAATTAATTTACCTTATTAAAGTTTTTAATTTTTTTTTTCTAATGCCTCTTTTCTGGTTTTGCATTTAGTCAGAGAACTCGCTTGTGTTAGATAGCGTCACCTTAGTCATCTCCAAGCTGTAGTATTATCTCAGTGTTTCTTTATAGAGTGCTGGCACTTTAAAAAAATGATGTCCATGTATTTTGTAGAATCACCTTAAGTCAGGGTGTCTTACGTTTTTGTCTAAAGTTATGTATTTTTCTATGTTTTACAAATTTAATGTTGTGTTCTCAGTGAGTTATATGAAGTATCAATCAAATATATGAAGGTGGGTCTTGGCCCAGTGCCTAAAGCAAACAAGCTACCTCACTCCTGAGATGAACATCCTGTCTGGTTACAGTTTGCTGTCAGATGCCAGGCAATCTTGTGTCATATGTTATTAACTTCACAAAAAGTGTAAATGTATGACAGTTTTGTCGTGAAATAAAATAGGAGGAAGGAAAAGTATATGTATACATATGACATACACACACACCCACACACATAAGAGAGTTAGGAAATGGAAGTTTGTACTAAAATTATTTAGACAAGATATCATGTCTACACCTTGTCCTCTGAATAACTACTATGAAGATAGCGATAAACAATGTATTAATTACTGTGAAGGTCTTACTAACTGGTATTGAAACTGTTTAAAAAAAATCTTTTCATGTTATTCTATCTTTTATTCTCATTAAAATGAATAAAGTTAATAAATAAAATAAATAAATGTGAAGTTAATATCACACTAAAAAATGAAAAAATAAAAAGAGATACCTGACACTAAAGGGTTTCATTACTAACAAATGCGGTTACAATATGGATTGCTGACTGAAACTGTATGTTGTATGTTATAGGTGCATTGACAAGAAGTTTATCACACTTTCCTTTTTAATTAATAAGTGTTTAGGAAGTACTTTAAAATATTTAATTATTCTGCTTCTTTCATACCAGCACCTGGAACATGTTTTACTCTTTGGGACTTATGGGGAATTTTTTTCTCCTTATTTCCTTTATTCATTAAATGAATTGTCAATTGAAAGAAAGAGCCTTATATTCTCTCCCTTCATTTAATTTTCATTTCTTGCATAATTTTTGAT
This sequence comes from Myocastor coypus, assembly GCA_004027025.1. Taxonomy (NCBI): domain Eukaryota; kingdom Metazoa; phylum Chordata; class Mammalia; order Rodentia; family Myocastoridae; genus Myocastor; species Myocastor coypus. The sequence goes on along the minus strand of PVJA010005742.1, from coordinate 58,856 downwards.
TCCTTGATTTTTGGTTTATGCATCATTTAATTATTAATTTGATGTCCAAATAACCCCAGATTTGATTGGTATTTCCTTCTAAGTGGTTGTTGTGAGACTGATAGTTTTCTTATTTTAGTAAAGTTAAGATAAAAATATTCACTCAAATGAATGACCAGGTCTGAGAGATAGCTCAGTGGCATAACCACCTGCTTGGCTAGTGCAACTTCTTGAGTCTGATCCTCTGCACAAAAAAGTAATTTTTTTAAAAAAGTCAGATAAATGACTAATGCTATTTTAAAAAATTACAACTTCTGTAGTAATCTTAGCCAGTTTTTTAATGTTAGCAAATTAAATGATAGAGAGCCAATAAAATATGAAAGATGTTCTAAGTAAGCATCTTGAAGTTCATAATGGTATTATGAATTATAACTTTTAAAATAAAACTATTTAAATAATAAGGTAATAAAAATTTTAACATGATTTTTAGAAAAGATTTTCATCAGTGCAATAATCTGTTTTCATAGTTTTTGGAGGCTGATACCAGCTGACAATCTGGTAGAAGTCTAGTTTGTTCAAGTGTTTGGAGATGAGGAAGAAATTATACATTAAAAACCTATCTTATATCAATATCATTTTCTTTCTAAATACATCTTATCAGATAGTAAGTAGGGACCTATGTAAAATTTTGCCTGGAAATATCTTTAGCCCAAAGGTTAGCAAGTATTGAATAGAAGTCAAATAATCAACCAGATGAGACTGACTATGTCTTTTAGGACATAACAACCAAAAGAAAATAAAAATGAAAAATAAGGATCAACATTCCTAATAGCGAAATTATGGAGGATTTAATTTTCTTTCTTTCTTTCTTTCTTTTTTTTTTTTTTTTTTTTTTTTTTTTTTTTTTTTTTTTTTTTTTTTTTTTTTTTTTTTTTTTTTTGTGTGTGTGTGTGTGTGTGTGTGTGTGTGTGTCCTTTTGAGCTGTGCAGTTCAGGCTGGCCTTGAGCTCACTTTTGTAGCTTTGTAGCCCAGGCTGGTCTTGAACTCACACTGATCCTCCTGCCTCAGCCTCCCTAGTGCTGGGATTACAGGCGTGCGCCACCACGCCCGGCTAATTTTCTTTCTTTTCAATCACTCTCTTTGAAATTATATTTAAGCTGTATTTTTAATAAACTAATAACAATGATTCATGAAATGATTACTTTTCTTAGATCCAAACACATTTTTTGGCCTATATCTCTTATCTGTGAAACAAAAGAATGTCAAGGTCAAGGTTTATCTATGCCAATCAATTGATCTATAATTTCAGATATTCATAAAGGTCATCTTTGCTATCCTTACCAAAGGGCTATTACCACGTGATTAAAAAGGCAGTTTATGTTTTTCAGGGAGCATTGTCTTCTTTTGATCAGACTACTGACATATCTGCACAGTCAGAACAGTTTTGATTCTCTGATGACTGAATCATGCAATAGTCATGAATCTGCGTGAATTTAAAATTTTTCTTTAATAGGCAGAACCTGTGTGTAAAATCTTCAGGCTATTAATTACGCTGGAAGCTAGCACGGTTTGAGACATGATTCATCTGTTCGAAGGCAACTTTCTAACAGCCCTAAATGTCTGCTTCAGGCATTTGACTGGAAGGTGGCACAGACATAAAGTGGGCTTATCTTTTCTTATGATTCCTGATGACTTTTCTCTGTGTTCATGCTCTTATGCCTGTGCTCATCCTCATGCTACAAATGTTATCAGTAATCAGGTGTGAAGGGTTGGATGTGCACTGCAGGCTGCCACCTGAGTGATTGCGGCGTTTAGGAACGATGATAATACTTCGAAGTAGTCAATGTAAAAACAACATCCTATAATGTTTTTCTTGCAAAATACATATATAATATACAAAATCATTAATGCATAGATATTTCATCACTTTCAATCAAAATGTCGGTTTCTAAGGTCGTGAGGGCTGAGCTATTTAATTCAGCCAATCTTTCAGCCTTCTATCTCTAGTAGACCATTTGGCGATGTAATTCTCAAGACTGTCATGTTCAGCAATTGGACTGGACGGAGCCTTATTAGAGAAGGGCTTTTCCCTGATTAATCACAATCAGTTCCTATGTTCTGAAGAGCACTAGAAATTTGTGGAACTAGTTTTCAGAGATACTCTAGCCAGATGTTCTTAACAGAAGTGGTGCTTTTTATACCTATAAAATTAGAACCTGAAATTCTTTGTTTTATTGTTCCATGAAGCCAGGCTATTGTGCAATCAATTTAAAAGTCTCTAAAGAATATATAGCTTTTTGTCCTATTTATTTCCTAAATAAAATAATCTACACCTTTAATTTCAGAGTTTATAACTCTATGCATGAATGAACTAGATTTTCTTAATAAGACAATTACTTACTTGGATAATAGACCATTAAATTTTAAGATAGAATGTTTTGTGGAATGGAATCTAATTTAGAATTACTTAACAAAGTACTAAAATATTGAATTTTAGATGCTGTACTTCTTTATAATTTCTTAGAATAAATCTATGATATAAATTTGCTACAATATCATTCCAATCACTATGATGACCACTAAGCTGCATTCTAAAATGTTCCTCATTGTCAGTGGCAGAATTAGGACTTGGAAGTCATAATGAATCAGATAATTTATAGTCACATTTGTTTTTGCTATAACTTAACTATTGATAGAGCCTGCTGTAGTGTCTAAGACCACACATGAGGTACTGAATGTACTTATATTATAGATGTCATTGTCTTCCACTGGCAACATTATAACCAAAACTAAAAGTATAATAACGCTTGAGATCAACAGATTTTTACTGATTTGACAATTTAAAATATTTTTGGTTTATTAAAATGTGCATGTAGCCGGGCGTGGTGGCTCATGCCTGTAATCCCAGCACTCAGGAGGCTGAGGCAGGAGGATTGGTGCGAGTTCGAGACCAGCCTGGTCTACAAAAGTGAGCTCAGGACCAGCCTGAACTGCATAGCGAGACCCTGTCTCAAAAAGAAAAAAAAATGTGCTTGTGTATTGTTTATTGTTTATTTTTTGTCTTTCTGAGACAGGGTCTCGCTATGCAGTTCAGGCTGGCCCTGAGCTCACTTTTGCAGCCCAGGCTGGTTTCGAACTCACACTGATCCTCCTGCCTCAGCTCCCTAAATGCTGAGATTACAGGCGCATGCCACCACCCCCAGCTCATGTATATTGTTTAAATATTTGAAATTATAAATTAAAATTAAGTGTAGTTTCCCTTTTCATTTCTGTGTTCATATAACAGCTTTTCCTTTGTTAGTTTATGGCAATTTCTTTGTGAAACATGTCAGCAAATATGTATGCAAATCTTTTCTGCCCTTTTTCCTCAGCAAAATATTCAAAACATTGTTCTATACCTTCTGCTCCTTCTTGTGTTCACTAAACAATGTATCTTGAGCTTTCCTACGTGTAAAAAGTCTTCTCAATATTTATGGCTATATTAATTTTTGGTTATATTACGTAAAAAGGTGTATATAATAAATTTCACATTATATGTATATATGTATATTGACATTTACACATTTGATAAATGTATTTTTAAGTTATCAAATATATTTTAAGACTATCTTGATATTTTTACTTCATCAAACACAGCTAAGCTGAGTAAAGGGAAGACATATGATTTTACATGGGAGTATAGCAGTAGGATAAGTTTCTACCAAAGAAATTGATGGTTTAAAGTGTGCGTAATTATATCACTGACCTGGAGTTTGCTTGCACACACTCTGAGTGTCTGAGAAATCTTGCTGTACAGTTATTTATGGCATGAGTGTAAGATTTTAGTGAGAAATTATTGTGGACCTTATTCCCAATCTGGCAGGGGTGGTAGTTGTTGCTATTACTGTTATTGTTGCTAGGCATGTGATGTTTCTATGAGCTTCTACCACTTGAATCTTGCAGAAGAAGCACATCCAATAGGGTACTATACATTCAGGTTGGAAGTAAATTATTTCACCTACTATCATTTTTACTTTTTCTTTGCATATCAGTGGATATAATAGTTTTGTCTCCTGCAAAGTTATTCTTCTCCATAGGAAACCAAAACTTATTCCCATGTGGGTTGCATGAGAATCCTAGTGAAATCAACTGGCAAAATTTGTAATTAAAGTTCTCTCTACTAGGAATTCAACATCCTTTCTTGTCAACAAATATGAGTTGCAGAAAATGACTATAATGATTTAGGAAGTGAATTTATTCAGAGATAAATCATTTATGCACATAAATCTTTAAGCCTGGATGACCAGTGTAAACAATAATATACTTAGGAACCGAAACAAAAATGTGTTAAGGAAAACCAGGAATTCACTAGTTCAAGGACAAAGTATGCTCTATGAAAATGGGACTTTCTTCACTGAACCATACACACAAAATAAAGTTGTATCACTGATATGGATGTTATTTGGCAATAACATTATTAAACCAATTACTTACTATACTGTTAGAGTACAAAATTCAGAAGGTATTTGAATGATAGAGATATGAGTTCTAGGCCTGATTAGGCAAATGTTTTAGGGCTTTCTGAACAACTTCTTGATCTTAATTGCTTTATCTGTAAGATGAATTAATCACATACATACATTAAAGCAGAAATGATCATATCTAGCATTTTTAGATATCCCATGGCCAATACATTTGTGATCAGAGGGGTGAAGGGAAGGAAGACTGCTGTCTTGGTACAGCAAATGCAACCACCCACAAACACATCAGTACATAAAAATGAATAGTGTTAGGACATCAGCAATTTTTTTTTTTTTTATAAAACAATTGCTTGTACCCAGAAGTGCTTTGTGGATTAGTCACCATTTTTTGGCAGTGCAATATTAACTAGCATGGTTCATTTCCCAAAAGTTCCTCTATGTTTAATCTTATGAGGTCTTCCTAACTGCTTTCATTCGTTGTAAATAAGTCTGATACTGTCGGACTCAAGAGTATACTAACTCAGATTTATTTTAAGATCACATTCTTGATCTTCCTAAAAATACGGAGGTGGTTTTACAAAACCTAATCTTGTTTCATAAGCAAATAACATACCTTTTTATTTTTATTCCCAATCTCCCAAGGATAAATAAATTAAATATCAAAACTATATTTGACTGTTGTTAAAGCTTTAATGCATCTGAACACATGCTAGAAAATGTATTTTACTGACATAGTTCTTTCCTTTTGTTCTTATATATAATTAGAAAAAAGATAACATATTAGCATACTGTCATTAAATTGATACCAGATATTTAAAAGGATATATATATATATATATATATATATATATATATATATGTATATATATTCAGCCAAATACTTCACGCAGTATTTTTCATGGTTCAGTTTTAAGCACAGAAAAGCAGGATATAGAAGTGACAAAATTGCAAAAGTTGACACATAGTCTAAATTTTTTGTTTGACTGTCTAATCTAACTGAAAACTAATTATCCCAAATTCATTCCTAGAGGAAAGTATTACCATGATATTTAAACAAAAGAAAGATCCAACCAATGAAGAGAATTACAAGCCAGTCTCTCTTATGAACATAAATTCAAAACTCCTCAATAAGATACTAGCAGACAGAATGCAACAAATTATCAAGAAGATTATGCATCTTGACTAAGTAGGATTCATCCTAGAAATGCAGGAATGGCTCAATATATATAAATCAATAAATGTAATACATCATATCAAAAGAACCAAAGAAACAAATCATGTGATGACTTCAATAGATGCACACAAAGCTTTCATTAAAGTCCAAACACATTCATGAGTTAAAAAAAAATCCTACAGAAAATCAGAATAGATTGTCTGTACCTCAATCCAATAAAAGCCATCTATGACAAACGAGTAGCTAATATTATACAAAATGAACAAAAACTGAAAAAGTTCACTTTAAAGTCCTTGAAAAGCAAAAGCAATCCTGATAAACAGAAGCAATGCAGGAAGATTCATAATAACTTGAAATTATATTACAAAATTTCTGTGATAAAATCAGCATAGTGTTGACAAAATATAGAGCAGAAGACCAATGGGACTGATGAGAAGATGCAGACAAGCTACAAAGATACTCAGTCACAAAGGAGCCAAACATGTTCACTGGAAGGGAGCCTCTTTAGTAGATGATGCTGGGAAAACTGGCTTTCCACAGGCCAAGGACTAAAGCTAGATCCATACCCATCACTGTGCACTAAACGTAAGTCAAAGTAGATCAAAGATTTAAATATTAAAGCTGAAGTACAATCTAGTAGAAGAGAAAGTAGGTAGAAATATTGAAAATATAAAGGTAGGCAGAGAGTTCATGAACAAAAACCAAACTGCGTGGGAAATACTTTAAGGAACGAAAACTAGGTTCTCATTTTTGTTGTTCTTATAACTTTGATGCAGTAATGCTCCTCCTCTATCAGGGATCAGCATCCTCTGGATTGGTAAGCAGCTTTGTGCTGGATATACCTGGAGCATTAGGAGAGGAAAAGCACACATCCCTAGGGAGTCTGAACAACCAAATCAACCCTGGTAATCAAAGAGGTTATAGACATTGAATCTAGATCATCCTCACATCCAGGATCTCATCTTATTATAAATTTGGACACATCCAAGATAGTATAACTAACAGAGCAAAAATGAAGCCCACAAAATGGGGAAAATTATAGCCATGTCCTTCAGACAAAGGACATCTATCTAGAAGATAAAAAGAATAAACTAAACATCAAGATAAAAAGAATAAACTAAAATTGAAAGACCAAAATAAAAATTGGATATTTGAGATGATAATACTCATGCCTCAGACAAAGAAAAACAAATGAAAAAATATATATGAAAAATGTCCAACATCATTGATCATTTGAGAAATGTAAATCAATGTAACACTGAGATTCTATGTCACCCCGAAAAGAATTCCTATCACCAAAAAAATCAATCGCTGGACCTCCTGGAGCCCAGCAACCAGCACATGCATGTAGGAAGGGAACTTTTGGCCTGTTCCCTCCCACTGGATACTTCCCTGACTGAAGCTGAGTGACCAGCGCCCAAGTATGTTGTAATGTTCTGTGTTCGTGCTGAAAGAAACGATGAGAAGACCCGATGAAGGCAGCTCAGAGGATTCACTGAGATCTGTCTCTCTCGAAATGAGCTCAGAACTCTAGAAGCATCTCTTTTTTATTTAGGTCACACAATAGATGATTTACAGGGAGGAGAGGGGATCACCAAGGTTTTAAGTAAGGGTAGAGATATCAATCAGGATTAAGTTGTTACACCTTTTTTAGATCCTAGTCTTCTAAGATCCCTAAGTAACAGATTACAATCCACCTTCAATTTTGTTTATTGTTCTTCACTTCTTTAAGATGCTAGTTTCTAATCTCTATACACGTAACATAGTGACTTTTGTAGAACTGAGACTGGGCATCTCCTATGGAACCTAGAAACAAAATTCCCTGCAGAGAGGCTGGATTCAGACCCTATCAGGCAATGTAAGAGTTGAACTTCTTGTCAGAGCATCAGGAAGAAGCAGAGCAGGGCAGCCAGATCCAACCAGCATATCTGGACAAGTTCCAGCTTGGTGGATCCTGACCCAATTTTCAGTAAGTGCTAGTGGCATAACTGCACCAAAGCTCTACACCAAAGGTCAAAGGACAGTGCTATACAAAATTACAAAGAGAAGGAGCAAGATGCAATCTCAGGCCCCAAACCCACCCAGAACAAATTCAGGAGACACTAGCATAGAAGAAAATGGGAGTCACACAGTTAACACCTCGGAATTAATAGAATCTGAAGTAAAGAAACAAATTCAGACATGTCCAAAGTAAATCAGATCAGAAATTACCTCTGAGGTAAGAAAGAAAGAAAGAAAGAAAGAAATGTATGATTTAAAAATAGTGCCTGAACTAGGAAAAAAAAAAAAAAAAAAAACAACTTCAGAGAAGTACAGAGTAAATGAGATCAGAAATAACCTTGCAATCTCTGAATTAATGCCATATGAAGCAGAGGAACAACTGCAGGAGGGTAGAGAAGAAATTAGATTAGAAATAATCTCTTAAGTTAAAAAAAGAATAACTACAATGAAAATTAATAAATGTTTCTAAAGACATTGATAAAAAACGAGAGAACAGAAAAATGATGGAATCCTTGAATGACCAATATAGGAAAGGAGTAGATCTCATGGAGCAATTTGAAAGAGATATACAGGAAAATAAAATCTCCATCACAAGCTGGCAACATTTTATGAACAAAAGTGAAGATAGAGTTTCAGATCTTGAAGACACAGTCACAGCTAATAGAAAGGTAAGAAATGATCTCTTAAAAAAAAAAAACTAGGATGTAGGAAAAAAATAATTCAACATCAGCAAGATGGAGCAAAAATAACCAAAGTGAGATTAACAGGTATTAACGAGAAAAAAAGGAGTCAATATATATGATATAAAAAGAATATAGACAGAAGTAATAGCAGAAAACTTCCCAAATTTGAGAATACAACCTGGATTCAGTACCTGAGGCATGTAGAACTCCAAATAACATCAACCTAACTAAAAACACACCCAGACATATAATAAACAAGATCCCAGAAATTCAGCAGAAGAATAATATACTAAAAGCCTCTAGAGAAAAGAAATGGATTACATTTAAAGGAAAACCCATCAGAATAATGGCAGATTTCTCTTCATACAGTATGAAGTCAAGAAGAGCATGGAGCAGAGTGCTTCCAGTCCTCCATGAAAACAAATTCCAGCTCAGACTGCTATACACTGCAAAACTGTCTTTCAAGTATGAGGGAGAAGTTAAACACTTCAATGGCAAAGAATAAATAAAGAAATTTGCAATGACAAAGCCAAGCCTACATAGACTACTAGAAGATATTTTAGAGAGGGACTGAAGTGACCTGAACTGCATGAATGAGAACACAAAAAACACCACCAAATAGGGCAACCAATTATGCACAGTAGTAGGAAAACAATAGTAGGTGAAAAACTTGTCAACCATAAGTCAATACATTTCAATTATAAGCATCAATGTAAATGGACCTAATACTCCAATAAAAGAAATAGAATGGCACAGTAGAATAGGAAGCAAAATCCAAAAGCATGCTATATATAAGAAACACAGCTAACTCATAAAAAATTCACAGGTTGAAAGTCAAAGTATAGAAGACAATGCTACATGCCCCTGCTCCATAGAAAAAAAGCAGAGATAGCAATTCTGTTTGCAGATAGTCTAAACTTCAAACCAAGAATGATCAAATGAAAGATAGAAGGCCACTACATACTGGTTAAGAGCAAAATTCAAGATGAAGAGATATATTCATAGATATGTGTGCACCCAAAATAAGAGCACTGAGATATATACAACAAATCTTAATGGACATGAAAAATCCAATATTTAATGCCACAATCTTAACAAGAGACCTTTATCCGAAAAACATAGGTAAATCTGACAAAAAATAGCAAGGAAATAGCACAACTAAACCAGGTCTTGGAGTAAATGAACTTGGTTGACATATACAGAGTGTTTCACTGACCCACTTCTAAATAAACGTTTTTCAGCTACACATGGGATATTTTCTAAAATAGACCACATACTATTCCATAGATTATGCTTAAGTATATGCAAGAAGACAGAAATCATCCCATTCACATTATATGACCAGAGTATGATTAAACTGGAAACAAATGACAAAAGAAACCACAATAACAGCAGAAATTAATGGAAATTAAGTAATTCAGCAGCCAATGGGTTAGAGAGGAAATAAATAAGAAGTTAAACAATATCTACAGTTTAATGAAAATTCAACCACAACCTACCTGAATTTATGGCATGTAATTAAAGCAGTTATTGGAGGGAAATTTATAGCTCTGCACTCTCATACTAAGAAAACAGAACAGGAACAAATAAATATTGTAGTGATGCACCTAGACCATCTACAAAAGGAAGAGCAAATCAAACCCAAGTCCTAAAGATGGGAGGAAATTATAAAGATGAAAGCAGAAATCAATTCATTCAAGATAAAGAAAATGATACAAAGAATTAATGAATAAAAAGTTGATTCTTTGAAAGATTAAACAAAATTGGTAACGCACTACCTAACCTCATCCAAAGAAAGAAAGAAAACATCAAGCTGAAGCAATAAGACATGAAAAGGGTGATATTACCACATACCCAGAGGAAATCAAGAAGATCATTAATAGCTACTTTGAGAAACTTTACTCTCACAGAATTGAAGACACAGATAAAATGGTTAGATTTTTAGAAAGACACAGATTACTGAAACTGAATCAAGAAAATATAAGAACTCTCAAAAACTCAAAAACAGTCAATGAGATATAAAATGTAATAAAAAACATACTGACAAAAAAATCCAGTGCCTGATGAATTCACAGCTGAATTCTAAAAAAAAAATTACAGCAGATGTAATCCCAATACTTAAAATGTTCAATGAAATTAAAAAGAAAGAAATCAACCCAAAATCATTCCTCAAAGTAAGTATTATACTGATACCAAAAACCAGAGGAAGATACAACTAAAAAAGAGAGCTACAGGCCAATCTTAGTCATGAAAATAGACCTCAAAAATCCTCAAAAAAAATCCTATCAAATACAGTACAGCAAATCATTTGAAGATTATTCATCATGAACAGGTAGGATCCATCCCAGGAATGCAAGAATGGTGGGACATACACAAATTTATAAACATAATACACTATATCAACAGAGCCAAGTCCCCCAAAACCACATTATGATCTCAACTGATGCAGAAAAGTCTTTTGGCAAAGTCGAGCACTCATTCATGTTCAGAGTTATACAGAAAATTGGAACATATGGCTTCTACCTCAATTTGATAAAAACTATCTATGGCAATCCAATGGCTAACATAATTCTAAATGGGGAAAAGCTGAAGTCTTTTACTCTCAGATCTGGTACAAAACAAGGATCTCCTCTATCGCCACTTCTATTCAATACAGTTCTGGAATCATTAGGTAGAGCCATCAGAAAACAGAGAGAAAAAAAAAGAAATAAGTATAGGTAAAGAAGAAGTTAAACTATCATTATTCACAGATGATATGATAGTCTACTTGGAAGACTCAAGAATTTCCACCAAGGAGCTACTAGAATTAATATGCAAATGCAGTAGCATAGCAGGATACAAAATCAACATGCAAAAGCCAATAGCATTCTTATACATAGATAATAAACACATTGAGAGAGAAAACTGAGAAACAATACAAGTTACAATAGCACCACAGAAAATAAAATACTTAGGAAAAAATCTAACAAAGAAGTAAAAGATCTATTCAATGAAAACTACACTACTCTGAAAAAAAGAGATCCTAGAGGATTTCAGAAAACAGAAAGATATTCTCTGCTCCTGGATAGGAAGAGCCAACATTGTGAAGATGGCTGTACTCCCTAAATTGTTTTTTTCTTTTTTTGTTTTTGTTTTTGTCTTTTGGAGACATGGTCTCGCTATGCAGTTGAGGCTGGCCTTGAGCTCACTTTTGTAGCCCAGGCTGGTCTCGAACTCGCATCGATCCTCCTGCCTCAGCCTCCCAAGTGCTGGGATTACAGGCGTGCACCACCACGCCCAGCTGTACTCCCTAAATTGTTACACAGATTTAATGCAATCCCTATCAAAACACCATCAACATACCTCACAGACCTGGAGAAATCATTCATAAAATTTATTTGGAACCAGAAAAGACCTAGAATTGCACAGACAATCCTGTGCAACAAAGATAAGGCAGGACGCATTACAATTCCCAACTAAAATATGTTACAAAGCTACATTGATCAAAACAGCATGATATTGGTGGAAAGAATAGACCCGAGAGTCAATGAAATAGATTAAAAGATGCAGAAGCCAATACAAACACACTTAGCCACCTTATTTTTGAAAAGGGGCCAAACATGTTTACTGGAAGAAAGAAAGCCTCTTAACAATTGGTCCTGGAAAAACTGGCTGTCTACATTCCGAAAACTAAAACTTGACTTGTGTCTATCACTATGTATTAAACTAAACCCAAAATTGATTAAATATCAAAATATTAAAATTGAAACACTAAGTCTACTAGAGAAAGTAGGAGGAAATCTCGAGACATTGGGGTAGGGATACAGTTAATGCATAAAAATCAAAATGTACATTTAACACTTGAAAGAATCAACAACTGAGACCTACTCCTGCTGAGAAGTTTCTGCATTTCAAAAGAAATCACCAAGAGAGTGCAAAGACAACCCAAAAATTAAAAAAAAAAAAAAAAACTAATAAGTATTCAGACAAAAATCTTCTATTTAGAATTTACAAAGAACTAAAAAATGTTAGGGTTACAAAATTCAAAGACCCAACCTGTAGATGGGCACTTGATACAAACACACTTCTCAGAGGAAGAAATAGTACAAGCTTATAAGTAAATGAAGAAATGTTCCACATTGCTAGACATCTGTGAAATGTAAATTAAAATAATACTTAGATGCCATCTCACCCCAAAAAGAATGGTTATCATAAAGAAATGTATTAACAACAAATGATGGAGAGGCTGTGGGGCAAAAGCAACATTTCTCCACTGCTGGTGGGAATGCAGACTTGTGCAACCATTATGGAAATCAGTGTGGAAAGGCCTTAAAAAATTAGGACTGGAAATCCTGTTCAATATAATGATTTACCTACTGGGTACTTTCCCGGAAGAACTGAAAACATCTTATCATGTTGATGCTTGTCCACCTACATTTATAGTAGCACAATTTGTAATAGTCAAATCTTAGAAACAATAAAAATGCCCATCATCTGAATAATGGTACAAAAAGATGTGATATTTTTATACATTGGAATATTACTCAGCTATAAAGAGTGATAAATTGGAAAACTTCACGTATAAGTGGATTTATCTTGAACATATAAGTGAAAGAAATAAGACATGCATGTGTAATTATCATATGGACTCCCTAGTATCAGAACTCTATGGAAGAAATAAAAATGAAAAGGTATAACACAGCTGAATATAAATCAAGTACTTAAGGACCAAATAATGAAGAGACAGCAAGCAGAAAAGGTAGGAAACATGGCATGGGCAAAACCATGCACTTATATACACAGAATAAATTAGACGATAGTCCTAAGGACCTCTAACAGGTTTTTGACACTCAGAGCAGCAATGTGTAAGACTAAAACCATGCTTGGAAAGCCTGTCACGCTTGTCTTTTAGATGTGTGCTGCTTCTAAATAATTTCAATTATTGCTATAATCTCTCTCAAGTATATGTTTGTCCTAAAATAAAACAAACAAGGGCAAATAAAGAGAATATGATACAAGGAGCAATCCCATAGGATTGACCTGCTACAATTTTGTATATGCTTAGATTTTCAAATTTCTGTGTAAAATATAGGTTTTTAAATAACATTCTATAGGTATTTATGAAAATATCAATGATTAATGGAAAATACCGGTCCCATGTTGTGTAAGTCATGTAATATTCAGAAAGACAATGACGTTAAGCCGAAGTGCATATGTTATAGAGTAATAGCTTCACTAAGCTTCTCTTCTGGAGGGTTAAAAACTTAAGTTTGCAGACAAAATCTTAGAGAAAAGGAAGAGCTATAAGGATAGCCAATATTTTGGCCCTAGCCCTTCAAGGTCAGAGAGGATTCAGGACATAAGAGAATCTGTGCTGTAACATTCTATAACTCAGTGCCAAATTTTTTGTTCAAGAAAATTATGGGGCCACAGAGGAAAGGGACTGATAATGTTCAGGGTGCCTACGTAGAGTCACCTAGAGAGAAAACATTCTCTCAGGCTTTCACAGAGAGCAAACTGGTCAAGCAATGGCTTTGAGTTATCCAGGTGGCTGACACTGATAAAAGTTATACAAAACGCTATTTGACTGACTTTGTCAGATACAAAAGTTAAGTTTTGTTATATAGGTCTTACTTTAACTTGGCCTTAACTATCCAGAAGAAAATTTTAACAAGGAACCATAAAAAGTAAAGAATGCTGAGCTGTAAAAACCTTCAGTCAACATCTCCTGACATTGTTAGTTTTGCTGACAACCCATTACTATTGTGGAATATTGGATTTTGTATACAACTAGTTTCTCTTAGTTCAATGAGAAGAAATATTTGTAACAATAGTGTTTAGAAAAAATTATGTCTTAATCTTGTACTCTGAATAACTATGATGAAAACAACAATGTACATTGTGTTAATTATTGTGGCTGTCTTATTAACGTGTGTTGAAAGTCATTGTTATTTCTTATTAAAACTAATAAAAATTTTTAAAAATTCAATCATTACCAAATTTGGTTGATGTTGTAGGGAAAAAGGAACCCTCCATTATTGGTGGGAATTTAGACTGGTACAACTACTGTGCTAATCATTGTGGAGGTTTCTGGGAAAACTAGACTTTGAGGTCACACTGAGCCCAATTCTTCCATTTCTGGGTACAGTCCCAGAAGAAATGAAAACAATATATCACAGTGATATATGTGGATCCATGTTTAGATCAGTGTGATTTGTTGTAGCTAAATCTTGTAAATAATCCAAATGCTCAAGAACTGAGTAAATGCATAACCTAAGGCGGTACTTTTTATATAATAGAGTGTTACTCAGCTATAAAGAAATATGCTTTCAAGAGTTTTATACGCAAGTGGATGTAGCTAGACATCATATCCTAAGTGAATTAAATTAGAACCACGTGTATAAACTTTTTTTCGTCTCCTTTGTGTAAGTAAGTGAAAGGGTAAACAAAAAAAAAAAGAAACTGAAAGAATAAATAAAATGTGAAAGCTACAATAGATACTATGAAAGTGAAAGTGAAATTGCTCAAAAGATGAAAAAAACTGTGACAGGGGAAAGGAGGTAAAAAAGAAAGAAGGGAAGAAGGGATATATAAATGCTTGTATCTGGCAATCTGAACATTCAAACAATCTGAATACTTTGAAGATAGCAATATGTAATATAACAACCATTGTTGATTTTCTATTGTCTTATTTTAAATTCTGTATAATTTTAAATTTTTTATTATCTAATAAATAAGTAAATAGCCCTTTTGATAAGCATGGTGCCTTCAGAGTATATTTCTACTCTTGAGAGGCTTAATCAGTTACAAAATATCCTGCTGCTGGGTTTTACTGGTTCTGTGCCCAAAAAAAACCTATCTTTTCTCCCATCTTTCCTTTCCTTTCCTTTTCTTTGTTTTAGAATCCTTCTCTGTGTTCATTCAATTGAATATATTCTAACTAGAAAGAGTCATATAGAAAGCAAAAGGAAATGCTTCACTATAAATTACCTGCACATCTCTTTTGAAAGGACTATCTCCCTTTGGATTATTATGAAAGCTTTTCCTTTCTTTGTACTCATTTCTACTATCTCCAGTGTAATTTCATAGCTTATAAAGCAGATATGTGAAAAAAAAGTTTAAAATGTTGTCTTTTTATTGCGAGTGTTTCCTAGCATTCGTTATCATAATGCATGAAATAATTAGAAAAATGGCTAAAAAGAAATATGCCTGTTTGATAGATTCAGCAGCAGATTTACAAGACATCTTTTGATGATTTTTTTTTCTCACTTTGATGACGTTCCTTGATGTGGTGTGAATTGTAGAGACTAGGGAATCATATGTGGGATTGCACATTAGGGAAAATTTTATTAATGACAATTTTTTGTTGCTCTTATTTTTCATAGAAAAAAATGTGTTAATGATGCTGGTACTTTTCTTTTTGGTTAAATGCCCACATTCCCAAACTACTTCTACGACTGACACTAATTGGCAAGCCTTTTGGCAGTCATAGCAAAAGACAAATGACCACTGGGCACAGAAACTAAGCAGTGTGCTACCTGAATTCCGAGGTTAAAGCGCGGTGAGTGGAGCATTTTTGCTGCCATTGCATTTGGTTCCTCTAGGTTTCAAGAAATGAAGAATGAGAATATTTAGGCTGTCATTTTAACATTGGTCATATATATTACTCTAAGTATGCATTTATTAAATCATAAGCTTTCCATGTGAAAACTAGAACTAATAATGTTAATAAGAAAAACACATAACTTTATCATCATTATAAACACTATAGCAAATTTAGTGTCTTTTGTGATACACAGTTAAGGGGTTTTGTTATTAATTTACATAAAATGTCCTGGTAGCAAGATCCTTGCTCTCCTGGCTACAGATTTCCACATGAGTAAGCTAAGTTGGGGCTGCCAACTTTGCAGGTAGTTTCAGGAAAAATCACACAGAAAATGGATCACAGATTTGGTCCTTACTGCAGAGAAAATGTTATTTAAAATCTGGACTGTTGAAATGGATAAAAGAAAACTTTCCCTCAGCTTGCCCTGTATTGTGAAGACACATTAAAAAACAATTTCAATTTTAATTGTGAACACAAGTACACACAATTATGGCAATGTAGAATTCATTTTTTTGTATCAGAAGGAAGCTGTTTAAGTATCTCTTTTTACATATAGTTATCTAATTTTCTTTGTTTTAAGAATTGTCTTGATACTGTGTTCTTGGATGATGTTCCATGAAACATCAGATCAATGATGGCACAGACAAATGCTTCAGCAAACAGAAATCTAGTACATCTTCAGGGTTGTCACTTGATATTCCTCTTTTCCCTTGGGTTTCTTACCAGAAGAAGAAATAAAATAGGAAGTCTATCTAGAAATCTCACATCAAATCTCAAGTTTCTAACCAAACACATATGCGGCTTTATCATTGTGCTGTTGGAAAACCTAGACACATGTAGATACGCTTTTGAAGTCTACCTAAGCCTCTTCAAAATGTGTGACATGGGTCAAATCATTTAACGATTTCACAACCTTACTTTCCTAGCATGTATGATGGAGATAATTACCTGGCATGATTTTTTTATGAAAAAAAGTTGAAGTATTTTGTGTAAAGAATGTTATAGCCTATAACATTGAAAATGATCAATGTATTGTAATTGACTCTACTAGTCATTTAAGAAAAGGAAACCGTACGTGAGGTAGCGTTGTTTACTGTCATCATCCTACAGCTATTATACTTAAGTTAGTTCTCTTGAAGTGGACAGATGAATTCTGGCAGTATATAGGCAACTACTCTCCCCAGCTCGCATAAGAAATGAAGGATTGTAATAGCGATATCTTGGGAAAGTGCAGTTTGCTCACTTCTGCAATAAAATTTGTGGTCCATAAATATTAATAATTGTGAATCTAAATCTGACAAAGTATCAGACTAATATATCTCATGTTGTTTTTATTAAATTTCTATATCTTCAGTCAGATATAGAACTAAGGGCCAAGTTTTCCTTTTCCTTAAGTGTTTGGTAATAATACCAATCCTAACACAGATCTTCTCTAATTCTATATCTATCTATCTATCTATCTATCTATCTATCTATCTATCTATCTATATCTATATCTATATATCTATATATATAGTATTGTATATTTTAATATATATGTACGTCTTATTAAAATAAAAATATGACACTAGTGTAGCAGTGTCCTTCAATTTACATGAAATTTTATTATTCATTCAGATAGAGTATTATATTTGAATTGGGAAAATTCAATTAAAAGTTTAGCTTCTTGGCATTGAAGTATTTTTAGTATAAGGGAAAAATTCAGCAAATGGTATATACTTTGATGCATCTATCAATTGACTATGCTTGATATAAGCAATATTGTTAGGATAAACTGTTGCAAAACCAATGGGCTAACAATCAGGCAAATTTTATATGAAAAATTTTCTACAACATTTTATAATTCACAATAATAAATACTTGATGGGACTGATTTGTTTGCTATGAATCAATCAAGACTTTTGCTCATGAATCTACATGATTTTTGACCATTTGCACTTTTTGTTAAGAAAGCCATCTACATGCTCCATGCATTTATATTTACTAATAAATTGTCTGCACACATTGTTACTTAGCGTATTATGTGTGCTGGAATAGTAACTATGAAGTTTGAGAAGTGAAGCATGAATTAAACACATAGAAATATTAATAACTTCTTCAGCTGTCTTAATATATTCCTGATATATTTGCATGTAAACTTGCAGATCAATCATTTGGGGATAAATGTTTGTATTATTTGTTTGCTTTCTGTGCATATTCGTCTAAGTTCCAAAGAATCGTAGTGAGACTCAGATTTGTGTAAAAATTCAGTGGCATTTTTCATCAGTGATAAAATTATTGGTAATTTGTGATACAAATAATGTAAGTACAACTGGTAAAAATTGCAAAATCGACTTAATAGCATGGGAAAGAAATGGGCAAACTTAAATAAGATTTTACAGCTAGTGGATAATCAGTCATTTAATAAGAATACACCTAATGTAATTCCGAAGAAACGTGGCCTCTGGCTCATGATTTCTCAGTACTTTGATATCAACAACCAAGAACTGATGAGGATTAGGAGAGCCACTCTCAAGGAATTTGATTGTCAAAGACTTTCTTTCCAAAAGAGCAACACTGATTTAATTATATGTGGCTGCCAATGTCTTTAATATCATTGGCTCTTGGTAGCTTTATTTTTACAGGATGTTAATTCAGTGTATTTATGGCATATCTAAAAATTAATCTGTGTTTATTATAAAATGTCTTTGAGTTTCAGGAATGTGCTTTTACCTTGGCAAAACAAAGATCAAATGTTTAGCTGTGCTCCCTGTGTGGTTTGTCTGCCCATGGTTTCCATTAGGGTGCAGAATGCAAGTTTGACATCAGTGTTGCTTATTTGATCTGACCCTGCAACGTTATTCATTTTACATGTTATTTGCTCTTGATTAATTGTATTTGTAATCAAATAACATGCTGTTTTTTATGATAAAAGGACAAAAAGAAATAGGTCTTTCAGCATGTTTCACTTTTACTCCTTGGGTAAAACATCTGGAAATAATGTTTTAAACTGAGCTCCACCTTGAGCTGTGTCCTATGGCCTTTCTTTGGAGACATATCAAGTTTAGGGCTTTGCCCTATGAATAGCGGGTCAACTATCTTAGCTAAAAATAATATATCTATAACCTATTGTCTCCTTTTTTGGTAACAGTAAATAAAAAAAGAACTTACTCAAATATTTTTGTTTTTAAAACTTTCAGTAAGCATATATGTAATATTCACCAACTGAAGATACAGCAGGTCTTTACCTTTAAAATGATATTGTCGGGGCCCGGTGGGATGGCTCAGTGTTCTAAAGCGCCTGCTTGGAAAAGCTTGGGTGGCTTCAGGGACCGCGGTTCAATCCCCAGCACCACATGCTGCGCCAGCCCTGCCCTTGGGGCGGGCTGAGCCGGCCATAAAAAAATGAGTGAATAAACGAACAAAAGGTTCTGAAACAAGAAAAAAATAAATAAATAAAATAAAAAAATTCTTTAAAATGATATTGTCAAGATATTTTCGTGTTTTCAAATTGAATACAGCTTAGAGTTTATATCCTTTGGTGGCATGGCTAACTACTGAGTACCTTTTAAGTATGTAGTTAATCAGGTATAAAATTTATATTTCGATGCTAAATAGATTATTCTATTAAAAACAATATTCTACACACCATGCGTATATTTCCTATATAAAATCTGTACTTCAATATTTTCCAATGTGGTAGTTAAGATTGTACGTCAAAAATTACATTGAAACTGTGAGGTTTATCTAGGGAAATTATTTCTGACGTGTGTATTATTAGAGTCTCTATGTTTGAATCATTAATTAACTTCTATATGTTAATTGTGATTGGGCACTGTGGTACATTTTATTATTTGTAAGAAAACTTTTTTCTTAAAAATGAACAGAATTTATTTTGAGTTTATTTATTCTATTATTATTTTTATCTGTAATTTTTATAGATTATTTTATTTTGCTTTCCTGTTTGTGATATGTCCTAATTCTCTATACATACCAGTATCTCTTTAGGGTAAATAAAGAACATAGAATATATTCAAATATCACATAGAGAATTAATTAAAATTTAAAGCCTGTTATGCTTTAATCTAAGAGGATTTGATGCAATCTGGTATGTACTGAAGTGATGCTTTCAAGGCTTTGGTTTTGGGTATCACTATATGTATCAGTAGATCAATACATTGATGAGTTCATGGTCTAATGTGTGTCGCTGTAGCACAAGGAGCTTTGCCGGAGTTGTGACCAGGACGATGCATTCTTGTCTCTTGCACTTCCTTCTTCTGTCCACTTGCTGCCTCCTCTGAGTTGAGCAACTTCTCTCTCCAAGATTTTGTCTCCATGCCATTTCAGCCTTGGGCATAGCCAGCCGTGGCTGGGTCTTTCAAATCAAGAACTAAAATTAACACTGTTCAAGTTGTGAGTGACTGGTATTTTGGTCTCCTTCACTTGAAAGTGACTCATATATTCCTCTGTACACACTCTTTCAGAAATTAGTTAAATGGTATTCATTTGCATTGGAAACACAGAAGTAAGAAAAGTGAAGAGTTAGATTTATCAAGGGTCATTTTCTTACATTAGAGAAAAAACAAAAAAAAAACTTATAATACTGATCATAATAAAGGAAATTGTCTTGTTTATAATAAAGGAAATGGCCACCTTAGCAGTTAACCTAAGGTATTTATTTCTTCTTTCAAATCATTAATTTTTTTTTTTTTTTGTCTTTTTGAGACAGAGTCTCATTATGCAGTTGAGGCTGGCCATGAGCTCACTTTTGTAGCCCAGGCTGGTCTTGAACTTGCACCAATCCTCCTGCCTCAGCCTCCTGAGTGCTGGGATTACAGGCATGAGCCACCATGCCCAGCTCAAATCATTAATTTTGTTTGGGGAAATTTAATGTAAGCACTGACCAGAGTTTTCACGACTGTTCTGATAGCCAGGGAGAGAGTAAGCAGAAGTGAGAAAAGGAAACATGAACAAATGCTAATTAAAAGAATTTACCTGGTGTGGTTAAATACATATGTAAGGAGCTCTGAAGTTTTTAGAAGTTATCTAGGCGATAATACGGTTTAGATTCAGAATATATCTGTTCAATAAAGCTAATTTCAAATTTTTATAATAAACTTAAAAAAAAGTTTTACCAAAATTAAATTAAAATATAGAAGCTATTTCATGAGAAAAACTATCACTGTGCAGTTATTTATCAACTACTATATTCCACCACAATTGCACATTTTATTGTGCAGTTTCATGTCCCTTTTCAGCTGTTTTAGCTGTATCTTTTAGATATTTATCTTTAGGATAGCAAATAATACTTTGTTTACTGCAGCCATTCAAGAAAGTTTTGAAGAATAATTAGACCAACCAGGAGAGGCAGCATACACTTGCAGTTCTAGTGACTGGGGGTTGGAACAATGGGATCATAAAATCATTCTGACATCAGAGATACCCTGAGACTATATAATGAGATGATGTCTGAATATTCAGCTAAACCAAACCAACCAAAAACAGACCAAGCCAAACCAAACCAACACAAGGCATAAATATATGAATATCAGACAAAGTGTATGGTCCAGTCTATTTTATAATAATGGCTAATAAAAAGGGAGACATCAGTATAAAACTATGTAGATTTAAGTTAAAAGCTGGAAAATATAAACTGATTACTGTTTCAATTAATCACCATTTCAATTAATTTTTTCTATTGTTATTTTGCATTAATTGTGAGGTTTTTTTATATAATGCATTTGGTTGTTACAGGGTCTCATGATTCAGATTGGATTCATAGTGATCCTCCTGTTTTCAGCTTCCCCACCAGTGAGATCACAGGTGTGTGCCACTATACTGGGATTCTGGCAGGGCAGAGCGGGGGTGGCTGGGATTGATATGCCATTCCCGTGCTTACCTAAGCTTGCCTAAGCATATACTTTAATCACATAGGCTATCTTGCCAGTCTGTAGAGCAATATACACACAAATAACTTCAGGAAATTAGCTATATAAATAATTGGAACATTTTGAGAATTGTAGCATACTAATGTCTATTGAAGGAATAAATACAAATTAATGCATAATTTTATTATGATAGGAATCCTTAGAAATCTTATTCTAAGACACAATTTAGAAAGTGTGGGTTCAGGAAAATTGTGTGATTTGAATTTTTAAAAGTTCCTTGATGAACTCTATGAAAACAAGCAGTATTTCAGCCACCTTCAATTGTGTATTTAAAGAGTGGTCATTCTTAGACTGAGTACTAAAATCCAAGATTTTACTATGTTGAGTGAGGGCATAGCTCGGTTGCATAAGCACTTGCCTGGCAAGCTCAACTCCTGGTACTGATAAAAAGTAAAATTAAATTAAATTAAATTAAAATAAAATAAAATATTTTATTATGTCAAAGGAAAAGTTTTTATAGTAGAAAATAAAGGGAACATCATATACATGGTTCACTTAAAGCAATCTATTTTTTGAAGAAAAAATGTAGTGGTGTCTAATTACTATGGTATAATTTCACTAACCCAAAATATTATAGAATTGTTCCTGTTTAGGTGTGAAGTTTATTCCTATTATTTTATGCATTTGGTAAAGGGTCTTACTACACAGCTTGCACTCCCAGTGTTCTCTATTCAGCCTCCCCAGTGCTGTGATTATAGACAAGAGTCACCCCACTAGTCTTGTTGGCCCCTGCACCCAGGGCAGGACAAACACAGCATTTGTTGCCAAGGATCAAATCCTGTTCCTGTGCTTTCCTAAGCAGGCCTTTAGGCCACTGAGTTATCTCACCAGCCTCACACATTATTTTAAATCTTCTTGAAGAAGTTACTAGTAAACTCTCACCCAATTATTTTACATAATTTTTTGAGTCTGTGTAAAACTGAAACTTGTTTTTTTTTTTTCATCTCCTGATGTTTAATCTATTCTCTTATACGAGGAGATTGGGGAATTTATTATGATTCTGTATTTTGAAGACAAATTCATTGAACATCAAATCATAACTCCTTGTTCTGTTTTGAAATCCAGTTTAATAGGTGATTTGAAAAGATAAGTAATTTGAACAGCGTAATTAAAGAAAATAACATTAATTTATTTGTCATATTTTTCTATGCTTTTGTTTGTGCTTCAAACTAAATTTATTTAATTCAATTTAATTAATTAGCCCATTTTAGAGACAAATGATTTCTTTTGTAAGAAGGAGTAAAAGGAAATCACTAATTCCTCTTCTCACTTCTGCTGGCTGAATTGCGGTCATATGGAAGACTACACCCAAGAATCTCTTCACAGAGTTGAACCTTTTTCAAAAATTCAGATGCCTGAGGTTGGCTTCAGGCAGCTTAAACCCTAAGGTTTTTTCCATGTCTTCCACCATGCTGATTCTCCTGAAAGGCAGGGTAAAGTCCACTCATAGGCTTGACTCTCAGGACCATCTGGGTGATAGGAGATCTTGTAGCTGCCTGTAATGCTCTTCGCCATACCTGAAACCAACTTTTCTGTGATTTTTGTGAGAACATGGTAGTATACACAAGCCATGTAGAACTAAGCTGCTGAAATCAGGATTTGGCAGGGAGCCAACAGTGTCATCTCCTAGGGGATGATGTTCAGCTTGCCCTCTTGGTTTGCCAAGGGTTCCCCTGAACTCTGAATATGTCTCCCCGATGCAGTTTGTTGTTGACATGAATAAATTCTTCCTCTGATTTATAACTTCTGGAACTGGCCATGACTTGCAACTTGACTACCTCTCTTCAGAGGTCACAGAAGATGAGCTTCACCCCAGAGCTCTTTTAGCATGGATTCTACTTACCACCTTCAAGGTGACGTCAATTAGGTGATACGTAGGCTGCAAGTGACTGTATTCCTCAATGAAGTGGGTGACAGATGTCTACGTGGACCTTGTGTGGGTACGAATTATCATCATTGATCTTTAGCTGGAGCAATGCTTGACTGCAGATCTTAAAGTATTGATTTGGGTCCAGCCTCTCTTCCTCAGCACCCACTCCATTGTCAGTAGTATGATTAGTGGCAATTGCAGCAGCTTGGCTTAGCTGTTTCTTACTGAGATCTTTCTGCTTGGCCTTCTCTGCCACTTTCTTCTCAGCTTTTAGGTGTCTCTTTAGTTCTTTTATGCTCAGTTTTGGCTCGCCATCCACTTTTACCTCGGCCCGTGCACCATTCCCATCTTGCAAATAACCCAATGAGAAAGTGACGAGGGCAGCACAACTACTTCCAGGTAATGGCTGAAGCCCAAACAGAATTTAAATGGACACTATTTTTCATCTGTTTAAGTATAATATATTCTATTTTCTTTAAAAAATAATTTTTTAATCACAATGTCAGTGAAATCATCTGAGGGTTTACCTTGAAACCATGTACAGCATTTTGTAGAACTGTTGTCAATGTCAGCCATCTGTATAAGTCAAAGCCATTGCTTGACCAGTTTGCTCTCTACAAAAGCCCAAGAAAATGTTTTCTCTCTAGGTGACCCTCCTTAGGCACACTACACATTGTCAGTCCTTTTCCTCTGTGTCCCCAGAATCTCCTTGAACAGAAAATTTGGAAAACCAATGAGCTATACCATGTTACAGTACAGGTTCTGTTCTGTCCTGAATCCTCACTGACCTTGAAGGGCTAGGGCCAAAATATTGGCTATTCTTGTAGCACTTCTTTTTCTCAAATTTTTGGTCTGTAAATTTATATTATTAACCCTCCAGAAGAGAAGCTTGGTGATGCTATTACTTTGTAACATAGGCATTTGAGCTCACTGTCTTTCTGGATATCCAACACCTTAGGCTTAACATTGAACCAGTATTTTCCATCAATCATTGATATTTTAATAAACCTTTCTAGAATTTGATAAAAAATAATTATAAATTTTTATACAGAAATTTAGAAATCTAGCCATATATAAAATTGTAGCAGGTCAATCCTATGGCATTTTCCTTATCTTTTATTACTCTTTAAAAACTTTCTTGAGAGAGAATATAGCAATAGTTGATATGACATTAGAAGAAACATGCATCTGCAAGACTAAAATCACAGGCATTCCAAACATGGTTTTGGTATTACACATTTCTATCCTCAGTGCAGTTGCTCACTTCACAGATATCAGCATACAAAAGATACATTTTTTGTTACATAGGTCTTGCTTTAACTTGGTCTTAACCATCCAGCAGAAAAGTTTAACCACGAGGTATGAAAAGTAAAACCATACTAATATACTGAGCTTTAAAAGGCTCAAATCAATAGTTTCTGACACTGCCAGTTCTGCTGATAATCCACTATTACTATGCAATATTGGACTAAATATACAACTATTTTCTCTTATTTCAATGAGAAGAAATATTTATACTAACAATGTTTAGAAAAGTTACCAGGTCTGCATTTTGTACTCTGAACAACTAATATGAAGACAACAGTATGCAGTGCATTAATTATTGTGGCTGTCCTAATGTGTTTTGAAACTCATTTTTCTTTCTTATTAAAATTAATAATTTTTTAAAAAATCATACAGAACAAAATAAAAGACAAATAATTTCCATCACAATATATTATACTTCAAAGAGATGCTACTAAAAGCAAAAAGAAATTTTACTGAATTTTAGAAACAGAGGAATGTTGTCAATTTCTGTTATTTGATCACTGTATAAAAATATACATGAGCACCTACTTCTGAGTGTAGCACCAGACAGAGGTTCAGTAGACTAATTAATGCATGTAGTGTAGTGGTCTTGTTCCTGGGGCCATCTTAAGAAATTCACAACCTGGACACCAATTTGAGACACTTGTCACCTATTTTTATAGTCAACAAAAATGTTCAATAGTACAGCTCGTCTTAAAAGCTTGAACAGATTTGAAAAAAAATAATTTATCCTCTGAATGAAGGTAACAGGAAGGTTCAGTAAGAGGTTCACTGTGAGCAGCCTCAGGAAAAGCATCAGGAGTAACAGAAGAGTTGAAAGAGTTATCTGTTTACCTGTAGATGATACTTGTTCTGAACTAGGCAGATTTATGGCATTTTTCCTTGTCTCTTATTCTCTTTTATTACTCTTTGGAAAAAGAGTAATATTATTACTCCTGGAAAAATGGACCTGTGCCACCAAACTACAAAATTTAAAGTCATAGATTGCATAACTCAGCTTTGGCTATTATGTCTTTGTTGATACAAATGGATGAAGTTTTTCTTGGCTGAGATGTTCTTCCAAAAGAACACTCTTCCACACACACACACATCACCACCAGCAAGGGGATTTAATACAATGACAGAACAACTTGAGAAGATTTGGAAAAGCCTGAGACTTAGAAATAGACTTGACTTTGGCAAATGAAGATTCTTGCGAATTTGCATGAATTTTCTGGATTCTCTGTCCCTGAATGTATTGTCTGATAATTGCTTTGTTTTAAATCTTCAAGTCACTCTTTCTTTCTTCTGATTGTCCCATTGGGTACAGTTTTTGTTTCAGAGCTCCTCTACTAGGCACTAATCTTTATTTTAACATCCTTTTGGTTCCAGAAACTATCTCTGTGGGAAAAAAATATACTTAGGGGAGATAGTTCTTGGATTAGTAACTTGCAGATGGAGCATGAGAAAGGAAGTAGGAAAAGTAATAAAGCTAAAAGAAGAGTTTTTAATGCTTAGTTGAAATCAGCACCACATTCACTTGCTGCTTTTCTTTTCATTGATATATTTGGCAGAAGCTGTTTAGAAATTATGATCTTTGATTTTAGCAAATGCATCTTAAAATTCCAAACTGATGATTAAACAACTTTTTGCAATTTATAACCAATAAAGTAATTTTATTATGTGATAATGTTCAAAGAATTTCAATAATACTTAACCTTTACATCATATTTATGCTTTCATATTTGTAGGACTTTATAGTTCATAAAAGACATTAAAATAATTGTTTCAAGCCGGGCGTGGTGGCTCATGCCTGTAATCCCAGCACTTGGGAGGCTGAGGCAGGAGGATTGGTGTGAGTTCGAGACCAGCCTGGGCTACAAAAGTGAGTGCAGGACCAGCCTCAACTGCATAGCGAGACCCTGTCTCAAAAAGACAAAAAAAAAAAAAAAAAAATTGTTTCATGTCATGTTTGCAGAATTCTCTTAGAGCTAATTATTTTATAGGTAGAATTTTTATATCAAAGTAAGATTGTCACAAAACCTAATAGGTTTTACACCTGGAACTAGAAGGCAGGTGTTGTGATGGCAACTATTGTAACTTTTAGTATGCAGCACTATACTTCCTAGTAGAAATTAAGATAGCTACGCCTGAGAGATGAAGCCCGCATTAAAAAGTCACTTTATCCCCTGCCATGAATTTACTAGATTTACATAGAGTAAGCCCACTGTTTAGTTTTAAGCTCTTAAAATACATAGAATCTTACATCTGTTTGGGAGAATTTCATGATGAAACAGCCAAAAATTAATTGTACCTGGAACTAGTGGTACAAGGATAAAATGCTAGGAGCATCTTGTAGGGCTCCGTCAGAAGATCACTAGTTGAAATTTAGCCTGGGGAGCTTAGACACACACACACACACACACACACACACACACACACACGTGTATATGTCAATACAGTACACGCTAGTGACTTCTTAGTTCAATAATTGTGGCCTTAATTAACAATTGCTTGTGGAAACCATTATGATTTTGCAGCAAAGACAAATATTCTTCACAATTATGCTTTGAGTGGAAGGTTTCCAAGTAGCCAGTCCAAGAGTAGTATACAGATCCCTTAGCTGCTGATTGGCTGCTGCCTTGTAGCACATCTATGGCAGCTGCACAGCATCACAATAGGTTGCTTTACCCTGTGTAGTTATTGAAAGAGTTCTTAATTTTGTTCTTATAGTCTTATGATGCCACTGAAATTGTGCATCTGCTAAGGCTTTATTAAGTCATTATTTTATTATATTATGTAACTGCAAGAGACTTAGCACATTTAGAGTTTAAACTATAAAATTAGAAATCCATTGACGTTTTTCTGGCCATATCTGAAATTCAAGGTGCTTCACATTTGAGGGAGCATAGAAATGGAACTTCTGTGAAGTTTGGAGTCCACTGTAATCTACTACTTCTGTTCTTAAACTGGACATGGTATGAGGAATACAGTTTAATTTCTTTCTTTGGAGCAAGTTCTCACTAAGGTAATGAATGGCTCCTTTTTTTATATAGGATATGATTTTTAGAAGTAGATATATTCCTGAAAGAATATCTCAGCTGTATGATTCAACAATTTCCTTTAAAATGTATTTAAAAATACATGTTTTTCTTTTAAAATAACATTTTAACCACAATAATAATACCTTAATTGATACAACAAAAGACTTTGATTGACTTCATTTGAAATCATCCTCCTTCCCCAGAACTTGACCAATAGTAGCTTTTGCCCTCTTTTACTGAGCCCAAATTACATTATAATGAGTCAATCGTTAGTATCCACATTTTTATTTTCATTTTTCTAAGTAAAAAAGGAAAATTAATGCTGTTGTTTTCATCCATTCTTCTAAGAAAGCGATTACTGATGAAATGTTAGACCTTAAAGTAAAAACTTTCGCAGACTGTTTTTTTTTTTTTTGATTGATCTGTATCTCCTTTTTAAATGAATAATCTCTCACCATTTTGCATGTATTTCCACAAATTATATATTTTTTTTCCTTCCTTGGTGCAGCCTAGTAGTGAGAAATATGCTGTCATTTTTTTTTTTTTTTTTTTTTTGTGGGACCAAGGTTCAAACTCACAACCTTGCACTTGCCAGGCAGGCACTTGTGCCACAGAGCTATCTCCCCAGCCCCTATGCTGTCATTTTTAAGAGGAGATAAAAACATGGAACTTGTCTGATTATATGTTCTATCTTCCAATAATTAATTCTGAAAATCATTATGACAAATATATCATGTCAGAATAGGCCTTTTTATTTTCTTAATAAGGAGAGTGCAAAAAACTTCATTACCAATACAAAATTCATTGTATTACTTTCTGAAATTCTATATTAAAATAGAAACTTGGAAGGCAAGCCTATCAAATGAATTTGAAAGTACTCTTTTCTGTCTGTGTCTCTATCTTTTTTCTGGTGCAAATTACATTACCTTGACTGTAAGTATATCCTAAAAGATAGACTATTTGTTAATCTGTGCAATCAAGACATAAAATTGAAAGATCAGGAAAGACTATGGCTGGGAAGCTGGATCAAGATTCATGAAACCAATAATATGCAGCGGAGTTGGAGAGCTGAGAAGGACTAGTTCTCAGAGAACTCTGAGCAGACTATGCAGGCTATGTGAAGATGTGTCCTGGGCTGACATGTGCAGTGCTGCAGAAATTTGTGGCAGTTCAACGGCCAGTTTAATCCACAGGGCCTTATTATGCTTTCAGTGTCCTCTAATGTTCTGCACCTTAAAAAAGACACGATGGGCCCGTGAGATAGCTCAGCAGACTTGGCAAGATACCTCAACAGACTAAAGTATCTCCTTAGGCAAGCTTAGCCAACCACAGGGACCACGGTTTGATCCCAGGCACCACCTGTCATCCCAGCCCCACCTCAGGAATGGGATGAGCTGAATGAATAAACAAACAAACCAACAAACAAAATTTTTTAAAAAAGGACATGACACTGTGTATTGTAAAATTCTGAACATACAGGGCAGTCTGGGGGTGTGCTGGTACATTTTCACAGGTATTTACTTATGATAGAATTCAGTGTCTTATTTTACTTATATATACTTAAGTGAACATGTATCTAATATACAAAAAATATTTCCTTAAAGGCACTATGAATATAATAAAATGTAGCCTCAAAATTTTCTGTCATATTTGTTTATTGAATTTGTCATCACTGATAGTTAAGGAGTTTTTATTTGTCTGGCATCATTTCTAATGCCTTAATGATAATTTGGTAATGATTTAATGCAATTTGAGTTTCTGCACATTCCCACTGAGTTCCTCAGGATAAACTTCTGAAGGTGACAGCTCATTCATAGAATGGTCATTTTTGTGAGTCTTCATATAAATCGTTAAATAACCAAAGACACTAGAAGGTCTTAGATACTGCTTTTTTTCACTTTATTAGTACATGTTTACAGTGCATATAATGACTGCATTCAGGACAGGAGGACAGGGTACTGTTACAGGTACATACCACATTTCAATTCTCTTTTTTCCCTCCACTCTTTTTCATTTTTCCAGTAGAAGTTACAAAGCAAAATATTGTACATACAGTTTGAAAACCAGACTGATAGGCCAAAGAACATATAAAACATTGTGCTAAGTTTAGGTACAAGTTTAGATACATTGTCCATTTGAAATTATAATACATTTCTTTTCTTTTTTCCTAGCATCTCTTTTATTTCATACTTTACATATGTTTTGAGAGTTTCATATAAGAACAATTTGATATTAAACTTGTGTGTTTGAGTTATCTCACTCAATGGTCTCAAGATGCAGTGCAATTCATTACAGCTAAATCTTGGAAATAGTCTTTCTATCAATAGATGAATAAATACAAAAATGAAATGTTTATATACAATGATGTACTACTCAGCCATAAAATGGATAAACATGAGCCATTTGTAGGAAAGGGGTGCAGTGTTTGTGGAGGATGTAGAAACACAGAGTTTGTTTGTTTGTGTATTTATTTATTTGGTACAGGGTTTTCCTACACAGCTCAGATTCCTAGTGATCCTGCTGTCTAAGCCTTAGCCTCCTTAGCTCTGCAATTACTGGC
The DNA here is from genome assembly GCA_004027025.1 of Myocastor coypus. NCBI lineage: Eukaryota > Metazoa > Chordata > Mammalia > Rodentia > Myocastoridae > Myocastor > Myocastor coypus. Next base: position 28,286 of record PVJA010005742.1, on the reverse strand, counting down.
ATGTGCCAATCTCAGTGCCTCGCTTGGTACAGAGCCTGCATGGCATGAAGTATCAGGGTTCAAATCCAAGTCCTTGCACTTTCTAGGCATGCTCTTAGACCTCTGCGCTATCTCCCTGGCCTAAAACACTGAGATTTAGCTACTAGATATTTTTGAACTCTAGGGGTATAAAGAAATACCTTCTGTCTGTGTTCAGTCAGGTCACCTCTTAACTCCCACCCACACCTCTAAAGTCATGCTCATATCCCTCTCCTTTACACACACGTGAATGTTCTGTGCTGAGCTTGGGTATCTTTGTCTCTACTCATTTCAGTTTGATACATACCAGTGAATTTGAACCCTCCTGATCTATCCTTGGACGTAAAGCAAGAGGATAAAAAAAAAAAAAAAAAACACTGAGATTTTTTTTCTCTTTCCATTTATATGGCAATTTTTCTCAAATCCATATCTCTGGCTAATTAAGGGAAAATCCTCAAGGTACAAAATAGATTAAGCAGAATTATAATAAATAACATTTCTGTTAACTTCATCATAACTTTATTCATTATTTATGCACTTTCTAAATGTCCCTTCATCTCTCTCTCTCTCTCTCTCTTTTTTTTCCTTCATCTGTCTTGTTCCTTGTTTGTGTATTTGTTTTTTTTTAGGGAAGGGTCTACAGGGTGTTCAGGATCTCACTATTAGATCAGACTCGTAGAAATCTGCCTGGTTGCAGCCTCCTAAAGGTGGGGATTACAGGTGCACGCCACCATGCCCCATCTCAATTATTGTCTCAGTGGGTGCCAGGGGGCCCTAGGGGGCAGCACAATGGCCTGGAAATCCAACCTCTAGCTCTGTTCCTGCTCGCAGGCACTTTAGTTCACTAAGCTATTTGGCCGGCTCTTATCCGTTCCTTTTCCTGTTGTTAGTACTAAGCAGTCTTAAAGGACTACCTTAGATTTGGATTTGCACACACTTCTTTTGAATATTTTTAGCCAGGCTACCAACTCTTTGAAGAGAAATGCACTTTGCAGTGAGTTCAAAACCGTTTGTTTCTTATAAATCTCTCATAAACTTTCATTTACAATTATTATTCAAGATAAGATTATGAATAGGATCTCTGTAGAACTTTTGATATTGTTTATTTGTTAACATTTTAAAACACAGATGTAATAGTAATTATTTTCATCACTATTAAAAAATTTTCCTCAAACTCAAGCTTTGAATTATTTTATGCTATTTATTTAAAATTCTATAGAAATTTAAAATTCATTAGTTTATCTTTTTGTTTTAAAATTTAAATATTTCAGGGTCCTTTTTAAAGTATCTAGAATGTATCTCAGACCCAGGATTTATTTTTACTTATGAGGAAATTAGGCTTTGTGTTCTGAGACAAGAATAGAAAACAGGGGACACCCACTCGGGAACCCACTCCTGTCCCTCTCTCAGACAGTAGCTTTCTTTCCCTCAATAAATATGTTCTGCTCATTAAAAAAAAGAATAGAAAATAACAAAGGTATAATTTATAATTTATTTGTCAGTTGGGTAATAACTATTAAAGTAGATTAGTGTTGTATTCTGCTCTAATTCTTTTACAGATAAGAAACAAGGTACAGCCGGGCGTGGTGGCTCACGCCTGTAATCCCAGCACTCGGGAGGCTGAGGCAGGAGGATTGGTGCGAGTTCGAGACCAGCCTGGGCTACAAAAGTGAGCTCAAGGCCAGCCTCAACTGCATAGCGAGACCTTGTCTCAAAAAGACAAAAAAAAAAAAAAAAAAAAAAAAAAAAAAAAAAAAAAAAAAAAAAAAAAAAA
>PVJA010005742.1:0-26394 GCA_004027025.1 Myocastor coypus | reverse complement strand
GGTACAAAACCTTGTAGGCAAAAATCTGAAGATAAAAATAGAGTCCTAGCACTCCTCACAAAGTGCCAAAACACAAAAATAAATTTATATTTTTTGAAGTTGTGACTGTAGGTCATCTCCCAATCAATAAAAATAATAAGACAATGAAGAAACACAAAGATAGTATTTAGAGGTATAATTGATTAAATTCCACCTATTGTTATAATGACCCAAGAATTCTTAGTAGAATTCGACACAAAGTAATAGCTTGATCTGATTATGAATGTAACTCAGCAGACTTGATTATATCATTTTATTCTACATCCACATGTTTGTAGTGGCATTGACAGAGCTAATTTTTCTAGGAAAAATGATTAGGGTTTCTACAGAATATTCTAGGAAATGTTATGGAAACAAGTGAGAATATGTCATGATTTTCATTTTGAGCAAAGTTTCACTTGGTTCCTATTGTGTATTATTTAAAAAATCATAGTAAATGTGTCTGAGAGGATAGTTAGTTTTGTCTGCTCTGAATATAAGCTAATGAAAGAGAAGCAAAGCATCATGTTCCATATTGAACTATTTGTTAGTAGCATAGCTTTGAAAATAAACAGATGCTATAAATATTTATATTGTTGAGTGCATCACTAATGCACTATTTTGTCAATGGATCTAAGGAAAAAAATTGAATGGACTAGATTGATATTTGAATTTGGTCAGATATTTGTCTAAGCAATTCATATATACGAAAACATCCAAAATATTTATGAATAATTGATGTTTCAATTATATATACTTATATATTACAGTTAGAAATATATATCTGGAAATATAAATAAATATATATATATATATATATTACTTATATGCATATGTGTACATATTTCCCAAAACACTTCAATGAAGTGGCATATTTAAGATTTTAGTGTTAGACACAGAATATCTCTCTGAAAAACAAAACACACTGCAGAATTTTTAATTATTATAGTAAGTTTTCCTAATACATAAAGAGTATCACTGCAATCCATTTTGTAACAAAGTTTTACAATTCATTTCATTTTGATGAGTTTCCTGTCCTTGTCCTGTCCTGTTACAAGCCTCAAACTATTTACCTAACTGGACTTCACTGGACACAGGATAAGAACGAGTAGTGGCATATAGTTTAGCAGTTATGGAAATCTGCAAAAAATCCCATGTACCAAATACACAGAATAAACAGTCCCAAGTCACACCAACCAAACAGCTTTAGAATATTAATGCTAATGTCAGTACTGAGGAATCTGCTGTAACCTATAATATTTTCATTTAGTTTGAGCAAGCTTTTCATTATTCTTACTATGGGATTCAGACATGAGTGCATAATAATTACATACTTAGTGGGGGGCAAACACTGTCATAACTAAAATATAATATCAGTCATTAAACAAATATCAGTGCTTAATGTTAAATTTTTAAAACATACTAGGAAGAACAAATGTGACAGAGTATATAGATTTGAAATGTTACAAGGCATATAAGATGAGAATAAAATATAATACAGGCTATTCATTACAACCTTAATTTCAACATTTTCCAAACTTCTATTCAGCATCTAATGACACATGTTAAGACTATGAAAAGTTGAACATATAAAAAAGTATAAAACTTTATTACACAAAGTTTGTCAGAGTCTGTTCTACAACAAATTTGAGATTGGGCGAAAACTATCAAAAGGTGAGTGTCCAACTTGCTATGTTCTTATAATTAGAAAAATATATTTTATTTTAATGATATCATTAGTTCATATGTAAATAAGTGCTAGAAGTAAAAGGTAGAGAAAAAAATAGTGAAGGAACAGAAAACCTATTTAAACTTGGGAAACAGTTCCTTTCCTTTTCCTAAACTTATTCTAAAGGAAACAGTTATGAGACATGAGAGGGAGTGAGAGAGAGAGTTATTCATATGTATAAGCAGGATGGTTTGGACAAATACACTCTGCATTTCTCCTGGTCTATAGGAAGAAGCAGTTAAGGCTTTAATTAATTTTGTCTACTTTTTCAATTGTTTGTACTTTTTTATTTTCTTCATTTCTAACACATTTGGTTTTTCTTTAATCTTCCTCTAATTTTGCATGTGTGTATCTGGTAATATGTATAACTGGCTGGAAAACATTATTATGTTTTGTACCAAATACTGTGAAATTCAAATTGCTTTAAGTGAAATTCTGCATCACATGTAATTTTTCTGTTTTAATTTTTACTCTCTTTAAAAAATAAGAAGGGGAAAAATAAATACTGGGAAACACATAAAAAGGCATAACAAACTTTGCAAAACAATGAAGTGAGAAGAAAAAAATTACTAACTTTAAATATTGAGGTCTAGACCTTCCATGATATACCACAAGTTCCATTTCTAAGAAAATCAGATAGCACTTCTCATTGCAGTTATTTACAGCGATCTTTTTCCAGAAATTGTTCTGCTGTGTCTCCAGTCAGCAGAGACCCACAGCCTACCATTAGCTACTTAAATCCACCTAACAATGAAGGCAACTTTTCAGAAAGCCTGTCTCTGATCTCCGTAGGCAAAATGATCACAAGTTGTTATTGAATTTTCCAATATATTACTTGCTATTTTGGGTTTCTGTAATTCCATGTGATGTTTGAATTAGTAATGTTTGTCATATCCCATTAAAAGAAAAAAACTCTTTCAACATGGATACATTTAACAAAATGTTTATTCTCACCTTTCCAAGAATAATGAATCACACCAAACAGCTGGGAAACAGCTGGATGAAATATAAGTCAGTAAAATGGGACCAGCTTAGAACAGCCAAGTGAAGTCTGAGGAAAAGGAAATGTCCGTTCACCTATCCAGCGGTTCTCAACCTGTGGGTTGTGACCCCGGCGGGGGTCGAACGACCAAAACACAGGGGTCACCTAAAGCCATTGAAAACATACATATTTAGATCCATGCTATGCCATTGTGAAATGTTATTTATTGGAATTAGTAACTGAAGTAGCCACCAAAATTATTTTTTGGCTTGGGGTCACCGCAACATGAGGAACTGCATTTCAGGGTCACAGCATTAAAAAGGTTGAGAACCACTGATCTATACCATACAGGTAGAACTTGAAAAAATAAAAGTAAAATAAAATAAAAATTTATGTGATATTGTGGGGTTCGTGAACCCCACAAACATAACAAGGAGCTTGTCAAAGGGTTCAACAGAGTCATTAGTTAGAAGAAATTAGTGTAAGAGGTCTACTGTACAACACGGGAGTGATAGTGAATAATGTCTTGAAAAGAGCTAAATGATTGGATGGATGTAAAATGGTCTTATCATAGAAAGTATAGATATGTAAAGTGGTGCTTATGATAATAGCTAGATTTAGTTGTCCCAGAGTATACATATACACATATGTGTATAAAATGTATGATGTATATCACATATATTATATATCTATGTATAAAAGTATATAGTATTATATATGGTATTAGCATCTCCTATGAGAGCAAATGGAACAGCACGAAAGGACATCTCCTTGTATGTTGTTTCTTTATTTGCATTCTGGCAAAAGGAAAAGTTTCTACTGGCGAAAATCATTGTGCTGTAAATTTTGATTTGTGTTCTTTTCTGAGTGTAATAGACACTTTGTTAAAATCTTAGATGAGAAAGTGTAGATCACTCCAGTATTCTTGTGTGGTGCCACACAAAAAAGCAATCATTGGTATAACAAGCATAGATATAGGGAAAGACCAGAACTGTAAATGTGTGTGTGTGTGTGTGTGTGTGTGTGTGTGTGTGTGTGTGTGTGTGTGCGTGTGCATGCACGGGTGCAAGGGCACACTTTGGTTTACTGAGTGATTCAGAAATACTATGCACTGATGGATTTCTTAGGTCTTAAAAGAGACAACCTCTGCCATATTTGATAATTAATAATAAACTCTCTTTGAATGATACAAAGTAAAAGAACCCAGATGGTGAAACAGACAGATCAATAGTCTCATTGTGATTTGAAACAACTTCAAAATTTGTTAGAATTATGTAGATAAAATTGAAAGTGAAACAGATAGACTAAAAGAAAAAGTTTATTCCAAGCCTGTAAGTGGACTGTGAGTCACTGGTAACATTTGTTACATTCAGTTCTTCAGACCAAATAGCACAGCTCATGGGAACGGAAGACAGTATTTAAGCTTGTTTGCAATATACCAGGAATTGAGTTTTATTTTCTCCATCTGTTGTTATATTTTATCTCTGAATTACAGTTTAAAACTAAACGGAGTACTATTGTGTATGTTTTCTAAACGACCAACATAATATGTATTAAATCCCACCTCTCGGTAGATTAAAAACTAAGCCCCATTGCCTTCATTTGAACTTTCCCTCCGTTCAAACAAACAAACAAACAAAAAAAAAAACATTTGGTGAATTCTAAGCTCACAACTCATCCCTGACTGCTTATGGTTGAAAATGAAATTGCATGTTTGAAGAATTGAACACTTCTCCAGCGAACTCCCCAGTGCATAGTTATTCTACTCCTATTTTCATGAAATGAGGAGCTGCTATTGTGCAATGCATCTGGAGGTCATTAAAATGAAAGTTGGTAATTTCTGTGAATGGTGCTGGTAATAAGATTTACTTTGTTTTATGGATAAGTTTTTATATAATTGCCCAGTTACTTTAAATGAATTTTAGAAAAACTGACTATAAATGTCAGCATTTGCTAGTCAGGCTAATGTACCACGTATAGAGGAGGTACCTGAGACATGTTAAGTAGTGTGGCATGCACAAATTCCACAAAAGAAAAAACAATGGCTTTCTATGCACAGGATGTTTAGAGATCTGTGGTTCATGGTAAATTGCTTTATTTAAGTACATTTGTGCTAAAATATTTGCTTCAGGGCACGCAGGGCTGGATTACCGATTTGTATTTTTGATGATCTTTCAGTGATTCCTTTATTAATATGGGAACAATGAATGATTATGATTGTAAGATCTGAAATTTGGAGATCCAGTACATATGCATATGTCCATGTTTTGGGGAATAAAAGAAAGGATTATAATGCAACCATTATAATTACTAGCACTATAAAGGGAATAAGAGCTGAAAAAGGTGTGTAAGGCAGTCTGAACTTCAACTATCTATCTTATAATACTTTTCCAGTAGCTGGGAAATTTACCTATAAATAGCTACATATTAAACATTTTAGTTCATGGTGACTTTGAAATCTCTGCCACATCGTTTGCTATTGTTTCAGTGGTGGAAACAATAGCCATTTTATAAACAAACATGCATGGTCCAATGAAACTTCATTCGTCAAAACCACTGGTAGGCTGGATTTCGTCCTCAGGCAGTAGTTTGCTGGCTCCCACAATAGACAAATGAACAAGTGATAAAAGACTTCTAAGTTTTCTCTGTCTCTTGGCATCATAACCTTTCACATATTTTCTTATATTTCTTTTTCCATCCAACTTTCTGAGAATGTAAGAGAATTTATTTGTATAGACTATGTTACCTGTGTAGTAGCACAGAGTCTCAAGTTGTCATGAATACCAGTTTCAGATTAAATACTCTTGTCGAACATGAAATCAAACTTTGAAGTTTTGAAAACTTTGTCTTTCAGTAAGACATCTAGTATTTTTTATTATGCATAGAGCCCTCCAAATTACAAGCTCATCCTGGCACTCTATGCAATATTTCATGTATGATTTGTTATGTAATTTTTATTAGAATTCTTGTAAAACTCTTCTGTGGAAAACCAAATGATCATCTTCCATGGATCATTATCTTTCTTATATACTGACTAGAATTACATGCCTTTGATTTCCTCTAAGCTTTTGACCTTTCTACCACACCAATGCACTGCTCCAAAACTAATGATAATTAATTGCAAATATGAGACAATTGTTTATTCTTTAAATGAGTAAGTCTTTCTGAAGATGAATATACCAGTTTCATGATAACAATAAGCCAATCTTTGTTGTGGTGAGGATATTGGGCCTATTGCAGGTAATTTCTGAATGGACTTTGATGCATAGGAATGAACACACATGTGTAGAAGACTGAAACAGGAAAAGAATGATGCTAAGGCAGCATATTAGTAACAAGAGAGGCTAGTTACTGCATGTAGGCTCAGGAATGAAGAGCAAGAGCGGGCATAGTAGAACACAGAAAGCTATGTGGTTCTCTTATCTTTAATGTGGAGGCTCCACACTGCTGGCTCTGGTTGTGTTATTTCTGAGGGGTACAGAAATGTAGTATCGGGATGCTGAATAAAGTAGGGGTTAAAACTATATCTGTTCTCTGCTACTGCAAGAAATTGGCAAAATCAGAGGCCAAAAAGAAATCCTTACTTCTTTGTCTTGGCTTTCAAACTCCATCCACACATCCAGGTCAGACAGTATCAGAACATGAATTGGCCGTATCGAGAAGCACAGTTTGCAAGTTATTTGTCTCAGAATCATAAAGAAGAATACAGAAGGCTGAGCTTGGGTTGAAAAGCAAAGTATATATAAATGAGTAACATGTGACTTGTTACTCCAGAGAAAATCCAAGAAACGTCTTTACATTGTGTGTCCCATTATGAAATAATGACATAGTAAATATCATTTGTACAGTTTGGGCATTATTTTATATTTTGTGTTGTCTATAATTTACACTGAGGACAGCAATATATAACACTAAAACTATGCTTGGAATGCTTGTCACTCTTGTCTTTTAGCTATGTACTGCTTCGAATGTAATTTCATTTATTACTATACTCTCTCAAGTAAATGGTTGTTTTACAAGAAAACAAAAAATGATATTAAGAGAGAGTAAGAGACAGGAAAAATGTCATGGGATTCACTGGGTAAAATTTTGTATATGCTTAGATTTCTACATTTCTGGGTGAAATTTCGCAATTTTGAGGTCTAATGATTGAAGCTGGTGAGATAGTTCAGTGACATAAAGTGACTGCTTAGGAAAGCTTAGGCAACAACAGGGATTGCAGTTCAATACCCAGCACCACATGCTACACCAGCTGTACCCCTAGGGCAGGCTGAGTTGGCCATAAAAAATAAATAAATAACAATGATTGATGGAAAATACTGATTCCAAGTTAAGTCTAAGACATTTAATATCCAGAAAGACAGTGATGTTAAGCTCAATTACTTATGTTATAGAATAATAGTAGTACTAAGCTTCTCTTCTAGAGGGCTAAGAATGTAAGATTACAGACAAAATATTAGAAAAACATAAGAGTTTAAAGAATAGCCAATATTTTGGCCCTAGCCCTTCAAGGTCAGTGAGAACTCAGGACATAAGAGAATCTGTGCTATAACATCCTATAATTCAATGGTGTCCCAAATTTCCTGTTCAAGGAGATTTTGGGTCCACAGAGAAAAGAGACTGATGATGTAGAGTGTGCCTAAGAAGAGTCACCTAGAGAGAAAACATTCTCTTTGGCTTTCACAGAGAGCAAAGTGGTCAAGCAATGGCTTTGACTCGTTCACATGGCTGACACTGACAACAGTGCTGCAAAGCACTGTACATGGTTTCAAAGTAAATCCTGAGGGGATTTGACTGACCTTGGGAGATACAAAAGTTCCATGTTTGTTATATAGGTCTTGCTTTAACTTGCCCTTAACCACCCAGCAGAAAAGTTTAATCACAAGGCATAAAACGTAAAGCTAGTAGATTCGTATGCTGAACTGTAAGAGGCTTAAATCAACAGCTTCCAAGATTGCCAGTTTTGCCAATAACCTACTGAGATTGTAGACTATTGGATTATGTATACAACTACATTCTCACTTCAATGAGAAGAAAGTCTTTCATCAATAATGACTAGAAAAATTATCATGTCTGAATCCTGGTTTTAAATTACTACTACAAGGACAACAATATGCATTGTATCAATTATTGGGAATATACTACTAATGTGATTTGAAGCTGTCACATTGTTATTTCTTATTAAAAGTAATAAAATACTATTAGCAGAAATAAAATAAAATGTTGAATGATAGTTTTTACTTGAAAGCACAAATTTATGTGAACTTTTTTCCTATTTGTAACAAAGAAAACAAAACTTCCTTAATACAGCAGGATTTCAGAATATTTATAACATAGAGCATTAACTGTTTGCATAAGTGTTTTGTGATTTGGTTGATAAACATAGACTTTCTTCCTAGAGAAACACAAACATAAACTCATAGAAAGATTGGTTATTTCCTTTAATGGGACAATTTGCCGTTTGAATTTCACATATGGATTCTATTTTAACAACCCCTGGATAGGAAAGATGGTCTCTTTAAACAAATTCCAAACAAACAGTTCTAGACAGATATGACGTATCTTCCAGACATTGATCAGTGCTCAGTTCTGTAGCAAAAAAAAATATGTGAAAACTTTTTCAGAATCTGCTTTGCCTGAGAGGTGGATCAAAAAAGAAAACAAGCTGAAAACTTCAACAGATAAATTACTCTTCAGAAGGCCTGAAAGAAACAGTGTGGCATTTTAAGTTGTTCATTGAAAAATCATTATATTTATCCACCTGGAAATGGTGTCTGAATATGATAACCTCTGCCAGTGTGCTATGCGCATAAGCAAATTGGGTGACATTTCCAAAGTGATGCTAACTTTATATTGAACAAATAATGGGTATAAACCGAGAATGTAGGACACAGTATTCATGTTACCACTTATGCCCTTAATCAAAAAAGTAACTCCTCTTGATGGTGAAGAAATCAATAATTAGAGAAGAAAGCTTCCTTTCAGAACTTTAATGTTGTACCTTAAAAGTAATATTTTCACAGCCCTGGTAGTGAATACACCAAAGTTCATATGCATTTGTTTCAAAGAAGAATATAGATTCTGGTGAGTGAAAAGCTGAATCTTTGTATTTGCCTAGGTAGGTCAATGCAGTAGGTCAATAAACATTGACATAACTGTTAATCTTTATGAGTTGTAGGAGTTGCTGTTTTCTATATTTTAGGGATTCAGCTTTTTTAATAGAAGAAAGAGAAGTGGCTTTCGATAGTCTGGAAAGAATGTCTACCTTTAGGAGCTACATGTCGTACTAGACTATGAGCTTGAAACTTGGATTCACAGTAGAATATCTTATACAGCTCTCAAAGTATTCATATATTGGACACAATCCTGGAAATTCTTTTTTGGTTAGCTTGGAGTGTGGTGTATGCAGAACTATTTTTTAAGCTATTTTTTGCAGGTAGTTCTCGAGTAAGCTAAGTTTTGAAAATCATAGCACTCAGGTTATTCTTGAGATCTCCGTGTAAGAAATAGGAAAACATCACAAGCTTCTCATATTGCTTCTGCTCAAGACTACGAGTACTTTTAGGTTGACTTGTCATAGAGTTATCTCATCATTTTGGCTGTCTAGTGTGGCTAATGAAGATTTTTCTACCTTGTTTATCCTTTAGTATTCTCTTAACATTTGTAAAGACTTTGAGAACGTGAGGCTTATCATTTGTTTTTTTCCTAAGGAATGAACTTTAATGTTTCCCCTTTGGAACAGGTGAGGTCACCTCTAAAGATACCCCAAAAGTTGCCTGGCACTTTTTTTTTTTTTGTCTTTTTGAGACAGGGTCTCACTATGCAGTTCAGGCTGGCATTGAGCTCTCTTTTGTAGCCCAGGCTAGTCTCGAACTTGCACCAATCCTCCTGACTCAGCCTCCCGAGTGCTGGGATTACAGGCATGCATCACCATGCCTGGCTTGTCTGGAACTTTGATACAGGATTTGGTCTAATTTTCTACTTGCATAGGGCACAGAAAGGCACATAAAGTTGAGATTCAAACTCCTGTGGGGTGGAGTTGGGGCAGAAGGTGAACAAGGAAGTGTTTAAGGAGAGACAGGCAAGATGAAGTCTTGAGTTCTTGTTGACCAAGGTAGTTGGTCCTTGATGGACAATGGAGTACCAAGGGTGGCATGAGCCCTCAGGCTGGGTAGGTACTGCTATAGTGGCCACCATCTGCCCAGTTCAACAGCTCACTATTCTGGAACCACAGCTGGATCTCCATCTGGGCTCCTTCCACGGAGTCACTGGCATGAATGATGTTCCTACTGATATGAATGCTGAAGTCTCCCCGGATGGTTTCAGGGGCAGCCTCAGTGGAGTATGTCCTATCATCATTCTTGAGGCATGGACCACATTGTATCCCTCCCAGACCATGGCCACCACAGGCCCAGAGCTCATATAGTTGTTGAGGGCTGGGTAGAAGGGCTTCCTCTGTAGGTCCTGGTAGTGCTCAGCAAGGATGTTCTCAGGTGCCTGCAGCATCTTCATCCCAACCAGTTAGAAGCCTCACTTCTCAAAGCGCTGGATCACAGTCCCAACGAGCCGACGCTGGACCCCATCTGGCTTTACTGCCACCAAGGTCCTCTCCTGGGTCCATGTGGGCCCTCCCGAACTGGGCCACACAAACAAGCCTAGACTTATCATTTTGAAAGAGTCATGAAGGATTGCTTAAGCACTGCTCTGAAAGTTTCTGCTTCAGGAATAGGGTTCCAGGAGGAAACACTCCATGCAAGGGCACAATCTAAGCATGCGAGACACCATTAAATGGTAACTTGCACACCTGCCAGTCTCTTCCTGGCAGGAAAGTGGTAACGTCCTGATTCAGGGAACACTGCCAGACCATAGTTTCTCCTGCCAATTCCTTTCCAATAAGCTTGGTCCTGATACTCTTTCAAGAAGGAGTTGCCCCTAGACTTCTATATCTACAGAAATGAGAGAGCAAATCTGTGACTACATTTCTGATTTCAAGTCTGAAATGTTAAAATTGATCCATTTAACCCATATTCACCATTTCCTGGTAACAATTTAAAGGGAAAATCATTTTACACTCTGTTTTGAGGGTAAATAAAGTGAAGCACAGATGATCCAGGAATTGTTTGATGATATTTAATAGTCAGTAGCAGAGCCAAGAACTACGAGACTCTAGGTTTTCTGGCTTCTGGATTAAAGCTCTATCTAGCAGATCATTGCTGACTCTCTAGTAATAGAAACACTGAAATCAGACATCTGCTAAATATTGCATGTGACAAATGTTCACACAAGCACTCTCTGATGTACTAGGAACATTTTTAATACTAATGTATTTCAGAATACAATGTGAAAGAATTAGAGTGAACTAATATGTATTTTTATGATATAACTTTTCTATTAATTTTTTATCATTTCCACTGGATATATTGATAGATAGAATACATACTTTATAAAGTATGAAGAACATTATCTTGGAGTGAGAAAAATCATGCTTCAGATATATTCACTCCCCTTAAGCAAACACTTCTATGAAGGTGAGCGGTAGACAGCTGATTTGCTATTTTGGAAGGCAAGCCTAGCTACTTTGAGGAGTGAGTAGTCCAAAATTTAAATAGAAATTTATGCTTGGTGAGAACATGATGGAGCTCAAATTCTCTTTGCTCAAATGACTATTAAACATATTCAATGAATTCTATTAACATACTTTTTTTTTTGGGTGGGACCGGGATTCGAACTCATGACCTTGCACTTGCCAGGCAGGCACTTGTGCCACAGAGTTATCTACCCAGCCTCTGACATAATTTTCAATGTTTCTCATTCTTTCTTTTTGAAAGTAACACTCTCAGTTTCATCTGCAAACACACTATGCAGTGGAATAACTTGAAGTAAGTACTTAGTGTTGCTACTTTCCTTCAGTGATATTCTCAACAAGTGCCTGGTTGCCAAATAGGAGATTACTGTTCAGAGCTTTCATTTACACTTAAACCAAGGGTGTCGTTGTACCCAAAAAGTAGTCTCTTTGAAAATAAATCAAGATGAGTATAGTGCTGACATATTCTCAGTATGTGATGGGTTTATTCTATGTCCTTTCCAGAATATCTCAAGACTGCTTTCTACAATTTCAAAAGTTAATCAAACTTATTGGTACACTTTAGGTATATATAATGATCACTTTCAGAATAGGACATTTGATGAATTCCTGAATGTACAGGTACATTCAAGGGAGAAGAGTTAAAGTATATTTTAACTATTAAAAAATTCATACAGGATAAAGATTTGTCTTGTAAATTCTATTTATAGATTGATCTTAGTATGAAAGGACTTAGAAAAGAAAACATCTTATAAATCATATGAATTCCTAAGAACAACAGAGCCCCTAGTAGAAGATACGTAGATATAGATAGATATAGATATAAGTATCGATTATATATAGATATAGATATAAATAGATTTATTTTTTAAACTCATTTGGGAAGTTTTTCCTTCTTTTTACCTTTTGACAATAGCAAAACTTCAACCCCATAGAATTTTTTTAATTTCCTTTTTTTTTTTTTTAATGTATCTAGTGCAGAGTCTACAGGGTCTCACTATACAGATCGGACTTGTAGTGATCCTGCTGTTTTCAGCCCCCCAAGCACTGGGATGACAGGCACATGCCACCATACCCAGTTTCAATCACCCTCTCAGTATGCCATGCCATGGGGCTGGGGCCCACATTGCAGGCTAGGGACTGAACCCAGGCTGCTGAACTCTGCCTAAGTGGGCGCTTTAGTTCGCTGAGCTATCTGGCCGACCCTCACCCCACAAGCTGTCATTTCTTCCTCAGAGCTGGAAATTTGCCCCCATTAGGCACACAAAATGAAATCAAAGATGTGGCTAAAGGTTTTGAATTCGAGGTCGTTAGCTGGAAGGATGCACAGTCTTTATCTCAGAATTCCACCATCAAGGCCTCTGTGCACTTAGTGCAATCATTAGGTATCTTTTCCATTCTTGTGAGTAAGGTGGGTATTAAAGTTCAGTGGCATAAGGGCCTTTCTGACAAGCACAAGGTCCTGAGTTTAATCCTTGATACCCTCTCCCCCCAAAAAAGTATCAAAATACTTATTCCTGTAAATAAAGAAACTAGAAATAAAATATGGAGAGACAATACATCTTGATTAATGTCTGTTTCCCAATTATACAGCATATATATTATAAATATTCTCTTAAATCAGTCTGGTCATTTTGTTATATTCTGAGAATGATAAAATAGTGTTTATAGAAAAGTAAATCAGTGCATTATAATCTTTTTCAACATAAGATTGGTTTCACTTATATGTACAGAACAATAATAATGCATAGTAAAATATATTTTGTAATTTACTTTTTACTTTTTTGGTTTCCTTTTACTTTTCTCTATGTTTCATGCATATTTCATTTTTTAATTCCGTAAAGTAATGAGGTACAATAGAGTTCACATCCTCATCAGGGAGAAAGAACTTGATTAGAAAGAAAAGTATTTTGAAGAAAACTTTCTAAGATAACACCCCAAACTCCATTGAAACAAGAGTTCAGTTTTTCTTTTTTTTTTTTTTCAAAACTAGAAAAATGTAATAATGGTTATGTTACATATTTTCATCATTGGATCAGTTTAGATTAATAGATATTGGCAAATAAAATAGATCAAACAATTACACATTAACACTTTCCATAAACATTATTTTTTTAATAGTTGACACACTGTACACTGTCCTCACAATAGTTATACAGAGTACAGTATGTGGGCATGACCCACCTTCCTATTGATGTTGCTAAGGAAAGAGAAAAAAAAAAAAAAGAATTCTTCTCTCTGAATTAAGAGGAAGCAGATGCATACACAATCCAATGTTCCACAGTTGCAGTGGGCCACCAGTGAAACTTGCAACATTGGAGGCTATTGATTCAAGCCTCCTACAATTCATCTCATCAATATAACTCTGCATTTCATGCCTTGTAATTAAGGACTTTTGCTGGGTGATCAAGGGCAAGTCAAAACAAGAGCTGTATAATAAAACATTCATCTTTTGTATCTTTCAAGGTCAAATCCTCTCAGGATTAACTTTGGAACCAAATATAGTGCTTTGTAAAACTGTTGTCAATGTCAGCCTTCGGGATGAGTCACGACCTTTGCTTGGCCAGTTTGCTTTCTGTGAAAGCCTGAGAGAATGTTTTTCTCTGGTTGACTCTCCTTAGACACATTATAGTTCACCCTTTTCTCTGAGGTCCCATAATCTCCTTGACCAGAAAATTTGAGATACCTCTGAGTTATAGGATATTACAGCACTTATGTACAAAGGATGAATAAGATATTGGTCCTAAGAACCTTCAAAAGTTTCATCACACTGATCATAGCACGATGTAACACTAAAACTATGCTTGGAATACATGTCACTCTCGTCTTTTTGATGTGTACTGCTCCCAGTGTAAACTCAGTTACTGTTATACTCTCCCTCAAGAGTATTAGTTGAAAGTAAGAGACTGGGCCAAGTATCATAGGCTTGACAGGCTACAATTTTGTATTTCCTTGAATTTCCAAATATCTGTGTAAAAATTCTGTAACTGCTTATATCACATTCTATGGAGACTTACTAGAATATCAATGATTGTCACAAAATATCAATTCCAAGCTAAGTCAATGATGTTTGATATTCAGAAAGCCAGTGATGATAAGCTCAATTACCTATGTTATAGAGTAATAGTATCAAGAAGCTTTTCTGCTGGAGGGTTGAGAATGTAAGTTAACAGACCCAAAATTGGAGAAAAAGAAGGGCTATGAGGATAACCAATACTTTGGCTCTAGCCCTTCAAGGTCAGTAAGGACTCAGGAAACAAGTTCAGTTTTTCTTGTTTGTTTGCTTTGGTTTTTTTTTTTTTTTTTTTTTTTTTTTTTTTTTTTTTTTTTTTTTTTTTTTTTTTTTGAGGGACCAGGGTTTGAAATCCCAACCTTGCACTTGCCAGACAGGCACTTGTGCCATGGAGCTATCTCCCTGGCCCCCAACAGTTCAATTTTTAAAATCAATCAGTCTATCTGTCTGTCTGTCTGTCCATCTGTCCATCTGTCTATTGATTCATTTATGTTCCTTGGGATCAAACTCAGGGCCTTGCACACGTGAGGCAAGAGTTGTACCGTCAAGCCACAACTCCAATCCTAAATCAGTGTTGGAGTCCACTGAAGGTACTTTTTCTTTTCTAAATCAGAATTTTAAAAGGAAAAGATGAGAGTTTATACCTATATATTGCTTCTTATTTTAAACATTTATTGGGTAGAATTGCCTACATTTATTTAGCTAGTATTTTATTTTATTTTTTAAAGAGACTACAAATTAAAATTAAAACAGAATATGAATTAAAACACAGAATTTCACTTAGCAAAGTAATATAATATCACACTATTTTCTGTTACACATAATACCATCTTCCAAACAGTTTATATTATCAGATATATGCGTATAAATTTGGAAAAAGAAAGAAAAAAAGGAAAAGCATGTATAATAAATTAAAAAGAAGTGCCAGTTTGGTAGATTAGTGGACTTCGTTCCTGCTTAGGTAAGTACAGGGACCAGAGTTTGATTCCCAGCACCACATTCTGTGTATGCCTCAACCACAGGATCAATGAATTTGCCACCAAGACTGGGTGTGGTAGCACACACCTGTAATCCCAGTATTGGGGAGACTGAAAACAGGAGGATCACTATGAGTATAAGCTGCACAGTGAAACCCTGTACCAAAAACATTTCTAAAAAAGAAAGAAATTCAGAAGAAAAAAAGGAAGAACAATTGAAAAAATGAGACAAGCAATTAAGTTAGAATTTTTAATGTGCTGAGAGTCAAGCTTTTGAAGATAGAAGGCAAGGACACTCCTACTGTTGAGCGATATTCCAACCTGGAACACTTAATTTGTATCCTTAATAGTTTCTTTCTTTCTTTCTTTCTTTCTTTTTTAAGAATTTTTTTTACTTATTTTTTTTTCTTGTTTCAGAACCTTTATTTGTTTATTCACTCATTTTTATGGCCCTGAGGGCAGGACTGGCTCAGCATGTGGTGCCCAGGATCGAACCGCGGTCCCTGAAGCCGCCCAAGCTTTGCCAAGCAAGTGCTTTAGACCACTGAACCATCCCACCAGGACCCTCCTTAATAGTCTAAAACACAGCATATATGAAGATAAACTGTGCCAAAACATTGAAGGAGAAAGAGTTTTCAGCAATGATAAATTAAAAAATATAAATTCAGTCAAATACTTTTTGCAAATGTTTAAAACAAAAATCAAAAGGCATACAGACTGTAGAATAATTAAACTTTTTCTCACATATAAGAAATTGAGGTTTTTTTTTTCCCTAAAGTTTATTTAGCCCTATTTGTTCAACAGAAATAGTCGTAACTTTTACTAAGGCCTTAAAAAGAGGGTGAAATTTTATGGGAATCCAGGGACTCTAAAATGTGTACTGTATTTTCTATTAGTAGGTCCAATCTTACAAGTTATAGTTATATCAATTAAGAACCCATTTCACTTTTTTGAATACATTTGGTTAGAAATAAATTAAATATTTATATTCAAGTGTTGGTAAGCTCAGCAGTTCATGAAGGCAAGGGTTGAAACTGAATTTCACTTTAATAACAGCTAAAAATAACTCAAAATTCACTTTATTCCAATAACATTTATTTCCACATATAGGAGTACAATTTTATGTCTAAGTCTAAAAGTAGAAACAAAGTTTCAAAAATAGAAAAGCTTGGGAAATAAAGGAGTAATTCTATTTTAGGTACATTTTTGCCATTACTATCAGTTCCAAATATCCCACAGAGCATCTGATATTTTAGGAGAATTTATTTTATGAAACATGTTTAATTGAAAGTGGAATGCCATGTATTGACTAACATAATCAATGTCACATTTATGATATTGTCCTATAAAATAATTTTATTTGTGAGAATTTCTGTGGCATTTTCCTGCTTATTCTCCATTTTGGCTCCTCTTGCCAATGTGAATCTACTGTGCGTTGTAAAAAGAATTACATTGACTATGAAAATCAGCTAAAACGTATTTTCCTTCTTCCCGAGAAGGTAAGTTCATTGCCAGTCTATCAAGTTTGCGAACAAATCGTCTCCTGCTGAGAAGATGCCTTCAGTATTCTTCAGTTAAGCCTGTCTGGAGTAAGCAGTGTCGCTGCATGACGAAAGTAGGTGTCACGTGCTATTCTTAGGCTTTTCATGGAGGGGCCTCAGCCAGGCTGGTGTGTAACCTTGGCAGGGAAGTGCTGGGAGGCCGCCCTCCTTGGGTCATTCTCAGGGTGCCATTGCCCTCAGCATGGTGGTGCAGTGGAGCATTCAAGCTGGCAGGTCTCCTTCCACATCCCTAACTGTCACTCCTAATGTCTGGTGACATGCCTGCACGTTTTATATTGTCAATATGTCTTGTGCATTGACTATGGGTTTATTTTTTAAGAAGATTTTCCAAGGGTCATTGTGTGATATGGGTTTTGTTATCCATTTGCTTACAATTTGACAATAATTTTTAAATGTTTCATCAGAAATACCCTTTTAATTATGTTCTATTAAAGATATTGCTTATTTTAAAGGATTCATTGAAGTACATGAATACACAGAATAACTTGACTCTCTTAATGTTATTTCTCATGGTATAATATGCATATATTAATTTTCATACCTATGAAGCTTCAAGGATTCCCTTTATGATAGCCACTACCAAAGTAGTGTGATACTACAAGAATAATTTTTGCAACTACTACTTAAAAAGTCTTCCAGGGGCCCGGCGGGATGGCTCAGTGGCCTAAAGCGCCTGCTTGAGAAAGCTTGGGCGGCTTCAGGGACCGCAGTTCGATCCCTGGCACCACATGCTGCGCCAGCCCTGCCCTTGGGGCGGGCTGAGCCGGCCATAAAAGTTAGTGACTAAACAAAGGTTCTGAAAAAAGAAAAAAATAAATAAAATAAAATAAAAATTAAAAAAGAAGTCTTCCAGAAAAGATATATTTGTTTTAAAATCTTTATCACATTACCATAACGATACTATAGTGAATAGTAAGCAGTCCTATTTATTTGCCATGGGTGCTCAACTTTCCAGATGTATTAAACAGAATCACGTAGGTAAGTGTATTAACTCCTTGTGAACAAAATATGTTTTGTTGCCATGAATAGGAGAATGGAGTTTTGAGTTCTTGCCAGAGAGTAAATTAAGCACTTAGAGACTCTTCATTCGATGATCTCATGAATCCTCATCATATTCCTTATGAAGTAGGTGACAAGCTGTATTAGCCCTGTTTGTATTACAAGAAAAATGAGGCTTGAAGTAGGTACAAGATTCAAGTACAGCGACCGAGAAATGTTTTTCTACCACAGTGTGGTCCATGTATTTTATCGCTGATCATTTATCATAATTACAATTGCATATATAATTGTGTCTGAGGTCTCTTCAAACTAAGTTATATCACTTTGGTTAGTGTTTTATATCTTTTTATTTATCAGTAACCATGATGTCCCAAAAATATTTTCCAGTTTGCATTTGTCAGAATGTAGAGACTTTCCTGTTTGTAGAGATAACTACAATAAAATCACCCAGGAGGTGGCCCAGTCTGCACAGAAGAGCCTCTGCTCTTCGCCTCCAAGACATCACTTTGCATGGATATGTGAAACCCTAGCACGCCACCACTTACAGACGCTGTGCTAAGATGTTTCTCTAGTTTTGCTGGCAACAGCTAAGATAATTGTTGGCTATGGAAAGCTTGATTTTATTGTTCTACTGAGAAAACTACTGAGAAGGAAGAAATCATGTGTTTAAAGGAGAGAAATATTGAAGAAAAAGTTTCATATTGAAATCTCATGCTGATACTCAGATAAAGCTGCAGTTCCAAATGTTTTCTAAGTTTCTTTTATGGAAGTAAATATTCTAGTGAAATTTCCCTTACATCATGATAAAGAATATGCAATATTAACCCTTACAAGATTTTTTCTAATAATTTCATTGTTAGTATTTTAGAGAAAATAATTGGAATAAATAACTTCATGCAAGCTTGGCTCGTACATTTGTCATATGTATGATAGTCACTGTAAAATGAGACTTGCATGGCTGTGATGTTTTACTTCATGCACTTCTGAGAAGACATGAACAATATATTGATAATTTTGAACAGAGAGGATCACTCATGTACATATAATTTACATTGTCCAAATGTATAATTAGTTCACTTATTATTTTCATTAAAATTACCATTAGTTTAAAGGACACTATTGTTTGAAATTATTTCATGTAATATATTTTTGTGTGTAACTTCTCTGTAGAGAGAGCTCTTCATTTTGTTTATAAATACTCCTTTTAAATACTAACAGGATAAAAACTAGCCTCAGAGGAGGTAACAATGGGCCAAGTGTCAAATATTATAAGGATTTGAGACTTGAAAAGAATAAGAATACTTGTATAATATGTAAAATAAATAAATTGAGGCTAAGTATTATATAATAATGATTATCACCTGGAGGTGAGAAAGGAGCTGTAGGACAATAAAGAGACTAATAATTCATTATTACTTTAGCATAGCAATGAAAAACGTAAAACAAAACCTCAATGTTGAGTCTAGTATAAATATGAGCTTTTGTAGTGCTAAAATTTTGTTTTCCTTTATAGTAAAAACATTTTTAAACACATTTTCAAAATAAGTTTTTGGAAATAGAAAGTTAAGGTAAGGAACTTAGTTTGGGTTATCACTTTTTTTTTTTTTTTTTTTGTCTTTTTGAGACAGGGTCTCGCTATGCAGTTGAGGCTGGCCTTGAGCTCACTTTTGTAGCCCAGGCTGGTCTCGAACTCGCACCAATCCTCCTGCCTCAGCCTCCCAAGTGTTAGGATTACAGGCGTGCGCCACCACGCCCAGCATCACTTTGAATTGTGGTTTATATGTATTTTTTCTCTCTATTTGAGTCTTAGAAACTTGTCAACTCTTTATCCACTAAGTAGATAGAACAAAAATCTGTCCACATTACTGCAAAGATTAAATGACAAAATTAAAACATGTCCACACAGCATTCATCATTAGATCTGCAATTTATTTATTTATTTATTTATTTATTTGCGGGACCGGGGTTCAAACTCACGACCTTGCACTTGCCAGGCAGGCACTTGTGCCTCCGAGCTATCTCCCCAGCTCCTAGATCTGCAATTTGTTAAATCAAGTTATTTTTATCAATGTTACAAAACAGGATGATTATTTTAAATTGAAATATTGTACATGTTCTAATAAAAATATTCCTCCAATACATATAACAGTACCTTGGTTCACAAACTGAGTTCATTCCATGTTTCTGGGAAGGATGATTGTGTTTGTCATCCAACGCAGAGTTTGTGAATTATTCTCAAACAGAAGCATTTGAGGCATTCCTGTATTTCTTCTATATTTTCCTCCCTCACTCACTCCTTCCCTCCCTCCCTTCCTTCTTCCCTTTCTGTACAGTAATGGTGATGAAACCCATGGTCTCCCACTTGGAAACCAACCTCTAAAGGCATATCCAGTTCCTTACAAAACACATGAGGACAAGTGTCAAATAAATCTCATGATACTCAAATTAAATTTAACTACATAATATGTGTGTACTTTTGCTCGGATGAATATGTGATATAAATTATGGATAATTCAAATCAGAATTAGAAAAACATAAGCAGAAAGGGAAAAAATCTTATTAAGAATATTGATATTTCGATCCTATATCACTTAAGGGGAAGATGCACAGCAACACTGAGATAGAGTTACACTGTTAATCACTGAAATAAAGTGGAAAAGTTGGGAAAGTGGAGGCAATTTATTCAAGATTTATATTTGTGCCCTCCAAATGCTTACTGCTCAAATTGAACTGGAAATTTTGAAATGTATGTGTTTGTGTCACTTTTGGTGTTTATATTAATTTTTTATTCCTTGCTTTAAATGATATATTCTTTAGGTAGTGAATTTATTTTTTATAAACTCCTTGAAATGAGATAAAGTGTATAGTGTTTAAATGAAGACCACTCTCCTACTTATTTTTCATTATATTTCTTTAGAGATCTGATGTAGAATCACCACCAGTAGTGAGCTGGGAGTTGGTGTCTAGCGAATCATAAAAGTTAGTAATAAATGAGAGGACTGGATTACTTGCAGAGCTGCTGCATTCTGTCTCAAATACGTTCAGAGCACTCGTGTGTGTGCTCTCTCGTGTGTTACTTCTATTTTAAGAAGATCGGTAGTGTTTTCTGCAGGAAAAAAAAAGTGCTTTAAAAAATGTGTGAATTCTGAGGAATATATCGTGAACTGTAGGAGTGTTTTCTCTGTTTTTATAAGAGTTACAATGTACTCCATCTCTTTTTCTCTTTCTCTAGGAAAGCCTCATTTTTCTATCTCTAAAGTCACTCATTTTGTACCTAGGTGTCCTTTCTTCTCCCTTTCCTCAATGATATTATCAGCAACAAGTCTCTCTTCCACTACTGTCATGATATCATTTTATATCAATTTGATTCTTTTTAACCAATATCATTTTTTATCTTAAAATTACATTTTGCAGTAAGAGCATTGCAGCATATTACAGGAAAATATAAAGTGAAATTAGAAATAACAAGGTTATATCACATTTTTTCCCTTCTAGATAAAAAACATTGCTCAAATAATCCTACTTCATAAATTTGCTTTTTGAAAATTGTAAGAAATATGCAGATTGTTTATACTTTCAGAATATTCTTCTCTTTGATTGTTGAGATCAGAACCAACAATCTGTATATGAAATATCAAGCAAATGACGGCAAATATAAAGTGAGCCAGGAAACGCTCTGCAACAAAAACAAATATTAAAATCTACTCTATAAATGTATCATTAAATCAATACAATGCCTTAAATATATGAAATATAAAGAAAATTCATGTATAAGTGTTTATTAGAACATGCAAATACACAGTCATAATTTCATAAAACATGAGATAAAAATGTGTGAGATCCACATCAGATATTTCTGAAAGCTAAAATCGCAGACCAATATAGATGAGTCAACGATAACCTAAACACCACAATTGGGGTTAGAGTTGGAGTTGTGATTTTCTGATATAGTGTAAGGCTTTGGGGAAAGTTGAAACCAACACCTATAGTCAATTTTGGATTTTCACAGGTTTTGCATTCCCGAAAGATTCTGTACTGTTTATATAAAACATGCAAAACTAGCATAGTTTGTATGTAACATAGAGTTATGTTCCAGTTTCAGATAATTATGAATAGGACTTAAGGGTGCACTAGAAAGAGTTTGTTTTTCATGTAATGAATCTGGAAAGACTTGGTGGCTTAGAATAGATATGGTATGGACAAACTAGAATGAGTTGGGTCTTTATAGTGTCAGGTGTAGAGCTGCAGCTGGAGAAGGGCTAGACAAAGGATGACTTTCCTTGAAGAAGTTTGATCTTCTGCTAGAGTGAAAGGAGGAGACACACACATGTGACTGTGGCCCAAAGGGCAAATGAAAGCAAAGGCTTGTCAAGAAGTCAGTGGCCAAATGTCAGAAACGGGGCCAGATTCTTTAGTACAACTTTACAAGTGTAATAATGCTTAATTATGCTGCCATTACTATTACTTCTTGTATTCATTGCTCACATATAAATATATAACAATAATGATAAAACAATAAAATAGTAATCAGTGCACACAGTAGTCCCTCTTCGCTATGAGGATTGGAGAGCTTCTAAGACACAGCAGTACCATGACATCTCTGGCTATCTAGAGCCTCATGGATGCTCTTTTAATCCTCTGTGCTACAAGTATTGCACATTGTATCAGACTTGATCCTTTCTCCCTTCCTCTTGCCCTGCTCCTGCAGTGATGAAGTATAATGAGTCATTTTTTCTGTAAAAAGTGAAGCAGTAATTTAGAGAACTACAAGGAAACCAGTTGGCAAGTAGCTTACAGCCTGAAATCACGCGCAGAGAAGGTTGCTCCAGTTTACTGGTCAAGATAGCTCACAGTGGAACAAGGATTCATCAGTCATGCGGTACATATCAAAGATGGCATTTAACTTAACACCTTCATATTGGTTCTTTCTATACTATGATGACAATTTGATCATTGAAATCATAGTATATAAAACTGTGACTGAGGAGACCATTATATTAAAATGATAGCAATTTTTGGCACTATCATTTTTAAGTGTTTCTAATTTTTTGCACATAGTCAGATAAGATACTAAATGCATGTATATATTACATGATTTTATATATTATCCTTTAATGTTCTAGCCCTAACACAAATTGATATCACTATTTTCTTATTAGAGAAAGTGTCAGAAATTTTAATATTTTACCCAAATATCCTAGGCCTTGCCAGTATTAGCAATCATATTTTTCACCTCGTACAAGTATTCTTTCCCACTATATATATATAAATATATATATATATATATATATATATATATATATATATATATAACAACTTTCTATGTCATTTGCTTAGTATCTTCTCTGTATAAAAAAGATTTTAACCTAGATAAGCATTCTGCATGACATTAGATTGTTTTATGGGATGTAACAAAATTCCCAATGGGTAAGACACTCTCTATTTTTAAATATCAAATATGTTACTCAGCCATTTTAACAACACTATTGCCACGTTACATTAGGAAAAGCACTAGTGTTAAAATATTCCTGAAATATCTATAAGAAAAATTTTATTTTTCCCTCAGTGTCCTTAAAATGCTGAAAATTATGAATTCATGAATTTTTCTCTTATATTTTAATAAATTAAGTCCATAATTTATGTATATGATTGGGCTTGTGCTGTGTAATTGAAGAGAGAAAATAATAAAAAAGTAATACACCTTCTCATGAAATTTAATGAAATTTTTGTGAAATCAATAATTCGTCTTTAATGTTAGGAACACTCATATTAGATACAGCTTCAATTTTATGAAGAGCCCTATCTAAAAAATAAGTACAATTTCTGGTTTGCACTGTTGTATGGCAAAGATCCACATGGCATAGTTTGCTATGGAACCATTACTATTGCAATTTGAGTTTTTAAATCAATTTGTCTTTCACCTAAGATGGGATTTTTGCCTCACCATAGGAATGTCATCATAGAGCAGGATGCAGAGAAAGAGAGAGAAGTGAGATCTTCATAATATTCCTGAATCTCAGCTCAGTAGACTGATGAAGAGGAGAACCACACCACCGTGAAGCAGAGAAGAAGAAGCACTGGCAGCTTAGGTCTTATCACTTTTCTTTCTTTCTTTTTTTTTTTTTTTATTTGCACTAAGCTTAAATTTTATTTATTTACTTTTTGACATTAGTACCAAAGGGAGTCATATATATATATATATATATATATATATATATATATATATATATTTACAATAATTAATACATTGCATATCATTGTCTTCATCATAGTTGTTCCGATGCAGATATGATGCAGACATAATGCAGACATGATTTATTGTGTAAACATCATAAGTACAGATCTTTGTCTTCATTGCACAAAGAGAAAGTAGCTATATATTTAGTCCAATAGTCCATAATAGTGGTGGATTATCAGCTCATCTGGCATTATTGGGGGCTGTTGACTTGAGCCCTTTAGAGCCTAGCACTTTATCATGGCTTTCCTTATTATATTTTGTGATTAGATTTTTCTGCTGGATGTTTAAGACCAAGATAAAGCAAGACCTGTGTTACAAAATGTATGTAGCTTTTGTATCTGACAAGGACATTCAGGTTCCCTCAGGATTTATCCTGAAACCATGTACAGCGCTTTGTAGAACTTTTGTCAGTGTCAAACATCTAGATGAGTCACAGCAATTGCTTGACCAGTTTGCTCTCTGTGAAAGCCTGAGAGAACATTTTCTCTCTAGGTGACTCTCCTTTGGCACACAGTACATCGTCGATCCCTTTGCTCTGCAGCCCCATAATCTTCTTGGACTGGAAATTTGCCATGATGCTGAGTTATAGGCCATTACAGCAAGGCTCTTTATGTCTGGTATTCTCACTGATCACAGGGAAGTCTGAAAGGGGATGACAGGAAAGATATAGTGATAACAGACTGTCAAATAATCTTTTTATTTTATGATCTTTCTTTTTTTCCCTTTTTTTTCCAAGGATTGAACTCAGGACCTTGTGCTTGCCAGGCAGGCAGTTAATGCTGCTGAGCTATATCCCCAGCTAATCATTTTATTTTATGATTTTTTTTTTAAACAGGGTCTCATTTTCCAGTTCAGGCTAGCCTTGAGCTCACTTTTGTAGCCCAGGTTGGTCTCGAACTCGCACTGATCCTTCTGCCTCAGCCTCCCAAGTGCTGGGATTATAGGCGTGCACCACCATGCCTGGCTTTTTATGATTTTTTTTGCTAAACTGTTCAGTTTTATATGGTATCCTCTCTGGATATGTAAAAATTATAACATTATTTAACTAATTAAAGGAAAATATAAATAAGTTGCAAAATTAGCTATTTCATAAATTATATTTACCTCTCTTCTGCATGTCCATATTTTATCCTCATTAAAGATCAAGACTATATATTTCAGAATATGTTTTTAAATGTAGTTAACAAAATATTTTATTCAATCACCAAAAGAAATGAAAATTATAGTTTGCTTCAGGTCAGGTGGTTCTAGAAAAACATACCTAATTTTATAAAAATAATTTCTCAGACTGCCTAACTCTTTTAATTTCCTCACACCTATGTGCAAAAGCAGAATGTTAATGTATTTAGGCCTTTGGTCGGAGACTTACCATTTACAGTGGCATAAAACATTAATGCTATCATTCAAGCATGAAAATTCCAAATTAACAGAAACCAGTACTACTATTCAAGCCAAGGGGAGTTCGTGGGAGATACGGAAGCAATTCTATAAAATGTGCTTTAGCAAGGTAATAAGAATCTAGATATAGGCTTTGTTCTTTCTGTGTGACAGGACAAGGCATTAATCCCCTTACCATCTCTGCTTTGAATTACATGCCTTTGTTCTGTGAATTTAATATCAATACCTGATGATAGTTTCAAGCTCTAAATCCAAACTGCTTATTCCTAATGTGATTTTATACATAGTGCAAGGCAATTACCCCCAAAAGTGTCATGTCTCAGTTTCTTCTTTTTTAAAATGAAATATTTTGTGTTAATGTTCCAGAGATGGTCTAAAAGGCATGCAAGCAGCATTCAGTGAATGTGAAGAATTTCTATTGTTATTTTCTTTTAACCAAATGATTTACTTGAAAAGTCAAAAGAGATTAATGGAAATCCACAAAACACAGAAACTCATAGAAATAGAAAATTGGTTATATTAGCAAGCTGAAATATTATTAATTAATGAATTAAGTTGATATTTTATTGTCCTTTGAATCCTATAGGCGCTGCTACTTTTATTATATGTAAGCACTTTGATTTCTTTCTCTATGTTCCAAGTTCAGGAAATTCAGGCAATGAAAACTAAAGCAGTAGCCGGGCGTGGTGGCGCATGCCTGTAATCCCAGCACTTGGGAGGCTGAGGCAGGAGGATTGGTGCGAGTTCGAGACCAGCCTGGGCTACAAAAGTGAGCTCAAGGCCAGCCTCAACTGCATAACGAGACCCTGTCTCAAAAAGACAAAAAAAAAAAAAAAAAAAAAAAAAAAAAAAAAAAAAAAAAAAAAAAAAAAAAAAAAAAAAAAAAAAAAAAAA